>JZLH01S0149700.1:66379-82154 GCA_001188425.1 Eucidaris tribuloides
GAACATCAACAAGCTGGCTATAACACCGTACTTGAAGTCAGGCCTGGTATCGGGGTTGACCTTGAAACTTATGACGCACTTCCGGAAGTTGGTGTTGAAAATCGTCTGCTGTACCATGGTTGGTGTTTGTGATTCATGTGTAATTTTCCCATTCATTATCACTAAACCTTAGGGATTGGGAAATTCGTGACTTCAAGTCTGGTGTTGGTCTTGGTCTTGGTCTTGTTATTGGCAGAGCTGACATGCGCTTGTGTGTTGGCTATGGAGAAAGATTCACCGTGCGACGCAAACCGCTGAAAGTACTTTTTCTCTTTAAAAACTTACATAATTCGCCAAATTAATATTAAACTTCCATAAAGGAATAGAGAAAAATAACTTGCCTTTCAGATTCATACACGTTTTTTGGCTGGCAGTATTGATTTGGTGTCATTTTTGTATCATTTGTCTAAAAATTTCGGCCATTGGCGTAACTTTCTGCCAACGCCATGAATCGCGCGTGACGTCACTCGGTGTTATGTGATCGATAGTGCAATTGGTATCGTCTGCTTAAACCGAGCTTGGTGTTGGAGCTCGGTTTAGCAGGCGATTTTCTTTTTTTAACACCAACACCAACACCGAACTTGAAATCACCCGATGTATGTTTTTTTTTGGGGGGGGGGAAGGGTAGGGGGGTAATTGATGTTGCATGCAACCTGCTTATCTTCATTAATCGTCAGATACAAGTATAGTTTATGTACATGTATGTAGTAGTTCATGTATTCATGCATTCCTGTATCTTATTTCATTTGCTGCACATTTCAATCAACAGTCTCTGGCTCAACACATATCATAACTCTTAATGAGGCTTAACAGTAATCTCTGAATTTTCCAGACTGTACTAATACTGGGCATGCCTGGGTGTGGTTGTATCATACATGTATTTAACTCTACGTATGTGTGCATAATGGAGGGAGGGGGTCTGTTACATATATGTGTAGATACATGTTCCCTTCATGAATAAGTTTAAATGAAACCTGCCTGCTGTAAGCATGTCCACACTTCTGCCCTACGTTACCCCATTTTCTAGTATTTTTTTATATTGTCTACTATTTTCATCGAAGGTTTCAGGATTCAGGACTGGTACTGGACTGCAAATACAGTCATGAATTTAGATTTGTATTTAAATGCATGATTAAAAAATAAAAATATGGAATAAATACACTGTTGTTGCTTGCTTGAATTTTAGTTCATGCTGTCATGGTTGTATTGATGATATGAGAGTTAGTACTGTTAAAGTGATAGCCTAACATTGTGGAGCTTCAAATTAAAAAATTGTCAAACTTTGATATCTGAGGTACATAGTAGTGTTCAAATGGACAAATAAACACCCTAGAATACAAAAGTTTGGAAAGTTGCACTGCCAATGGCAAGTTATGCATGAATAAACAATTAAAACTCGGGGCGAGTTTTAATAGCTTAATGTACTCACAGTAAGTCTATGGGAGGAAATGGGCAAATGAATCCGGTCAACTTACGATTTTCACTTTTTTGAAGCACTAAATCATCATTTTGAAATACAATTTTTTTCAGGGCTTCATTTTTAGGCCTCATCAAAGACACTGGTAGCATGGGGAATCATGTGGCTCAGATTTGTTTAACTGTGATAAATGTTAGCCAATGCCTTTAACTGTTTACATGAGTGTTTAAATTTGCTACTTGTACCAGAAGCTAGATTTGTTCATTTATGCACTGTAAATGTAAGTGTTGTTTTAGTGATATTGTGTTTGCTCTATACTGCAGTAGTCGGTTTCTATGCTAATATACAGACCCACTAAACAGTACATATTGTTAGTGTGGCTAATCTGAGATGTCTTTCAGTGTATTCATCACACATTTACAATGCTTCTGAAACAATGCATACATTGAATTCCTACAATAAAAAAGAATATTTCACTTTCCAATTTAGTGTCTCACTGTCAAACTTCCTGACATTGTTGTAGAACCTATTGAAACCTACTAGATGTACATGTGTACTGCACTAAGTAACTACAGTAATGTAATGTATGAAAGTACTTACATGTAGATGTTTTTTGTAGAAAATCAGTGTTCACTACATTGTCAGCAGCTAGTTGACAGGTTAAAGGAAAAGGGTTTGATAAGTTCCTGTGATATGTCATCAGTGTTTGACTGTGGTACAGTATACATGTGTGATTAGTATGTCTGTAATCAGTGTAACATTATACGTCATCATAAGGGATCGTGTTACTTTCTTAATTTGACAGAGACGATCCTGCTGTAATGAGCACTAAACCGAGTCAATCTGCCAAGGTAAGTTGTTTATTTTAATGACTCATTGTGCATCCTGTTTTGTTTTAGTTCTACAAGTCATTGATGATATGTAACATTGAAAATGAAAGTCATATGATTTGGTATGCGCATCATGAACTTGAACAGAGATATTGTATACTTTTGTAACATGATTTTATTTAAGTTGAACAATTGAAGAGTGTAGAATAATAAGTACTTAAGTCACATTTTGATGAAATTGAGTTAGTGATTGTTTTGAAGTCGTTACATGCCGGGATTTTTTTTGACAATAGTTTGGTCAATTTGACCCTTCCCTAGTAGGGGTCAGGGGAGGGGTCAACTGGGGTCAAATGTGTAACTTGGTGTAACTTCAAAATGTATATCTCAAATTACTCGACTAGTTACAATGATTAAGAAAATGTATAATTTTACATGTATTTTGTGCATTGTTGATGAGTTACATGTATGGTGTCACTTCCAGTCAAAGGTCAAATGAGGTCATATTTCAAATTCGACAAATTGCATATCAAATTGTTTGTCTTACTGAGGACATTCCAAAAATATGTACAATTATATTGTAAGTGTTTTTGAAATTCATTTATTTGAGAAATATTTTTGTTTTCCTCAGACCCTTGTTTTTAGAGGAAGAAGTACTTAAGTCCACAATATTGATTATTGGAAATCGACAAGTGTGACAATGTTTGTCTTTGTCCTATATTCATATTTTATTGTGTCAATTAACCCATGGACCTAGGTCCATGATTAACCTCACCAAGTTTGGATATACAACTTAAACAATTGTGATCTGTAAATTTGAAAACTTTGAGCCTTTGTTTTTCAAAAGTAGTATTATGTGACTTCAGTACTTCTTATTCTACAGTCTTCAATTAGTAATGAGCTCGTTTAAAAAGGGTTTTATTGATTACAATAAGTGTTGCACATGGATTATATAAAGTACTTGCATACCATGCTGCTGTCATGAAATGTGTGGATTCATAACCAGGGCTTAATAAATAGTTTTCAAAGTATTGATAAAAAATATAGCAATCATCATAACTTGAAAAAACTCACACACACAAAAACGGTTTCCAAAAGCATTTCTTGTTCATGGTGATGATAATGTTTGCTGCTGCTGATTCTGATGATAATATATAAATAGTAATTATAATAATATCTATAATTACAATCATCCTAGTCATATTCATATTCATATTATTATTATTAATGTTACTATCATCTTTGCTGAATTTCTTCACCAGTGCATACATCCCTGTACATTTTTTCCTCTTCAGAACTTACTGCCCGATCCAACAAAACTTGTTGACATAATGGGTCTGGATGCAAAAGTAAAACAACACATGTACGTATGATTTATTTCCTCTGTATCAAACCTTGTTTTTCTTGTACACACTATAACTGAATGAAGTATCTTCTTTTCTGTTGTATTTTATACAAATAAAGGTCCATACAGTGTAGAAAAATAATTGTTAACAGTGTAATCACACATAAATTACTAATTCTAATTTGTCTATTTTGTATCATGAGTGTGAAAGAGGATATCTATTTGTTTTTTTTTAAATAATTTATTTATGTATTCAGATTTATTTAAAAGCAATATATGGTCCCATATTTTACGAAACAAAATGATAAAATTGACTTTTACTACCAATTAGAGAAATGACAAAAACATATTTACATGATAATAAAAAGAAGATTTTTTTTTTTGAAAGAATCAAGGGTTGATAGCGATCACCAAAATGAAAAAAAGTGCGTGAATAACCCCAAAATAGAAGAAAACATGTTTTCTTCTATACAAAATGATTTTGAGCATTATTATATTAAACATTTCACACTTTTTGAGAACAAGTGTTTGTTGTCTTGTCAATTAAAAACTATAATCAATTTTTAAAGGGACTTACATTCAGTGAATCTCTAAGTTCAGAGTTATAAGCCTAAATATCTTGTTAATGTAACTATGTTAATTTATTGCAAGTGGTACTAGAAACATTTTCCTAAAGAATCTGTGGTTAACATTTTACACAGGCACACAGTCACACATACTTTTTCATATTTGATTTAGAGGGTGAGGCTTAAAAGTGTTTTTCATAAAAGCAAATGCCATCCATGGGTAAACTTTAGTAAGTGTTATAATTTGATATTAAACCTTTGTTTCACTTATTTGTACCCAATATAGTACATTCATAATTTGTATCATACCTTTTGCTGTAGAAACTGTACAAAAAATACCACCAAACATTTTTCTTCAAACTTTTTCAAGAATGCCTGGGTGGCTCAGAAACTGAATATTTTTTCAGTAAACAGAAAATATAAATATGACTGAGTGTTTCCGATGTGAATACATGCTTTTAAAGCAAATGTCTCCACTTTATTAAAATGAATGATTTAAGTACATCATAATTTCTTTAAAAGTTCAGAATTCTGAAAAGTGCCATGGATTTGATGTTGTTACCTCTCTTGGAGGTCAAGGACAAATGTGAGCACCAGGATTTCTTACGGGCTCTAGAAAATTCTGTCCAAGAATTTTGAGGCTTTCTGAAGATGCCCGATCATGCCCTGAGTCATAGTTGTAAGATATCTTAACATGAATTAAACAAAAATTTCTAGTTAACCCACTACTACCAAAATTTTATAGTCCCCATAGAATTAATACAGGACACACCCTATTTCTGTAGCCAATGGGTTAAATGACAGTTTAGACGAGGATTATATCTTTGACTGGAATTTTCTCATATTCCCTGAATTGTATGCATCATCTTAAGTCTTGTAATCTTGATATCTGTAGTGTGCTAGAAGGAGATGACCGCCGTAGCTCAGTTCCTGTGTACGGACGTGAAGTGGATATAACTCCCAGCATGGCGTCGTGTATTGACAGCCCAATACCTGGAAGCAATAAGGTAGGAGAATAATAATAAGAATAATAATAATAATTATAATAATGCCTCATTTACTCAGGGTAGCCACTTCAGTCTGATAGACTGCTCTTCCAGCGAGCCCTGCATAACATAAATGTTATTACTACCCTTTTCTGTTCTAGAATGCCGAGCACCTGGCTAGAAAGCAGAAGGTACTATTTTTAAAAGTCTTTGGTATGACCAGGCCGGGTCTCGAACCCTCGACCTTCCGCACGTGAGGCGGACGCTCTATCCACTAAGCCAACTCGTCGGTTGTCCAGCAGAAGTGCCCTAGCATATGTTCCCGGCAGAAAGGCCTAACAGTAAATTTTCTCTAACGTGAGAAATATTGCCTTATTTGATATTTGCACTTAACAGACTGACAGAAGGATCTAAAAATATCACACTACTTTGATTTCATGTGAAAAGAGCCAATCGCTTTCAAGTTAGAGACAAGTTAGTGTTAAAGCCCTTCTGCTTGGAACATATGCTACTGCTAGGGCCCTTCTGCCGAAAAACCGGCCAACTATCCGTCTGTTCTTATGTGCAAAGCTCCCAATCTTTTCTGTTGTGGAGGAAAGTTTCCTGTTTTCTCACGTTCAAACCTAGGCCTATTTGTAATGTTTTTATTTCTTTTTCTTTTTCCACAGAAAATAGGGTAAAACTGTGCAGATTGCTCTAGGATTCCTTTTAACATTTTGAAAACTATGTTAAAAACCCATTTGTTTAATTTAGCCTATTCATAGTTTTATATTAATTTGTATGCTATTTGTTAAAGCCCAAGTGTAGTGTTGGTAAATGGTAAAAAATGAAATTCTTTGCAATTATGTTTTTCTAGATAGACCTATATGATCTATCTCTGCTCTGAAAATTGTTTGCTCTGAAACTTCTCCATTTTTGGTAAATTACTCAAAACATACCACTAGATGCTCTCCTATAATTACATCAAGATTTGTCACTAGTATAAGCAATTTTCAGTAGGTTTAATGTTTTCTGATGTCTGGGGTGGCAATAGAATACTTTATGAAAGATTATGAAAACATTGTCTGATCGACCAAGACTATACTTGGGCTTCAAGCTTGTTCCTTCTCAGTTGTAATCAATCAGAGAATGACGAAATTAGTCTTGGCTCTAGTCAGTGTGGAATGTTGTCAAAGTGTCAAAACAGAGTCTGTGCTCGCAGACTAACATTCATAGGGGAGTCAAATTGCCAAGACAATTTATGAACATGTTAATCAGGTGGTAGATCAATTGAAAACCATCGAAGGTCATGGCCTTGGATGCCCTTGTGACTGGCCTTGATGCCCTTGTCATTGGCCTTGGAAGATTTTTGGGCCTTTTCCCCATTTCCCCATTTGGGCTGAAATAAAGGAATGTGCTTTATAGTAAAGTGGTCGTGTCCTAAAAATATCAAACTTTAAGGCCTGGAATTAACTAAGCAATTATGAAAATAGTCATGCAGATATTGTTTAAATTTTCTCCATTCACAGGTCAAGATCACACCGGTTGTCAATTATGACTGGGAATCTAAATACTACATTGGCAATCTAGTGGCCGTCAACAACACATTCGTGGTCTATGTCCTGAAGAGTAAGTGTACACATGTCTACTAGTTGGTCACTATACTAAAGATGTTTCCTTCATACATGAAGTTCTCAGCACCAAAAAAAAAAAAATGATTCAACCTTTTGAAAGAATCTGTGAGCATTGCAACAACAAACTAGGGCTATGTTTTTTGTGTGTGTTTTGCTTGACAGTGACCCTTGATACCTTACCTATTACCTTGAAAATTTAAATGTGTGTTATAGTGAAATCAAATTGTCTCCAATGGGTTAAAAAGCCTTGTGACAACTCAAAATGCTTGATTTGAATCTGTGGTAGTTCAGAGTGCCTTTCAATAGTCTTTGTTGCTTTTAATTTTAAGCCTGATTAGCTAAGTACTGCAGATGGAATTCAAACAAAATAAGTAGATATTTTGGGGTTAGTTACCCTGTTTGATAACTTAATATTGATTTATCTGTATGTTTATATATACTTATTTATTAATTTATAGATAAAACATTTTTTTACTACGGTATAATTTGTTCCTTATCTTTTCTTGAGGACGGGGAGGGAGTTAACTTCATGAGTTTATTTAAAAATTAAAATTTGTTTTAATTGAAATTTATGAACATCAATTTCTACATGAGTGATATGAATTGGTTGAAAGAAATCCTGAAACCATGCTTATAAACAGACAGATCATTGTTACTACTTTTGATGTGTGCCGTTTCCCATTCAGTCCAGTCTGGTTATGGCTTGCGGATCCTGAACAGAAAAAGCACCGTGAGGGCTCTGTTGAAAGGCTTCTCCTGTATCATCACCGACATAGCGTTCGCGCATCACAATGCCGATGTGCTGGGATGCATCGACCAGAGTGGTAACATGTCCGTATGGCACATTGTTGAGGAAGGAGGAAAAATCAGGTACTAAAGCAGCAGTTGACATGTCATATCAAAATGCCTACAGTGATGTAACCTGCAAAAATTATCCTTGTCTAAATCTCTAAACATGCAAAAAAAAAAGGCATTTTGGTACTTTGTCAGCTTTGAATTCTTCATGTTGTTGGAGTCTGGAAGAACTTCTCGCGCGACAAAAATCAAACTGTTTGGATTTTCCTGCGACACCCCAGAGTCCTGGCTAGTCTCGAGATGTCATGGAGACTCAAGTCGCCAGCTGGTCACCAACTAGTCTCCAGGCCTTTAGCATGCATAATTGTGAAGTATGAATTATGCATGGTTTTAACTGGTGTGTGCCCCGCTTCAGGTCGAACTTTTTATGGCTGACAAAGTTTCATGTGACAAATTCGGTACTAGTTTCATTTTGTGTCAGGTTTGTAGCAAACTGAGACAATCATTGAAAGTTTGGGCACTTATCGTTTCAACTGTTCTTCATCTAAGACTGCATTAACCATCACAAGAATCATTAGAATCTTTAAAAGAATTGTAACTTTCAGTCAGTCTTCATAAGAGCACTCTTGATTGTGTGAGAACAGTTGTGCCTCAAAATGTTTATAGTAATGTCCATCGTCATATGAGCACTGTAATTTTGTGACTGTGAAGGTGGTCTAAATCATCAGCTCACTTTGACAATGATTTCATTGTCATTTTGAAATATGTTTTATACAAAGTGGTGCAATGCAGTGCATACACAAAAGTACACGACTATAAACCAACTTCACTTTTACCTTTCCATGGTAATTTGCTCTTCAGCTATACTCCCAAGATCAACATCACCCGAGATCTACCTCCCAGTGAGTATCATCGCCTGGTCTGGTGTCCCTACCTACCAGAGGACGTCATGGATGAAGATGTGACCAACGAATGGAGCAACCTCCTGGCTGTCTCACATGGAGAAAAGGTGAATGATTAAACCAAAGCAGAATGGCATGTTATTGTTAGAACAAAGTAAGAGATTAGGAGGAATTTACCGAGATTTTGTTGTGAAATGGTCAGAAGGATTTTAAGTTAACCCGTTGACTATGAGATTCTGTAAATCCCCATAGACTTTGTACAGGGTCCATCCGGTTCCCGTAAGCAACGGGTTAAATATCAATGTACATGTAACTTGGTTCACTTATTTAGTATGAAGTACAGATTAACTGATTATATTGCAGAGTTGAAAGGTCAAAGGTCACGACGCCTCATACATATCTGATTTGGGCTCAGTCTTACCATTATAACTCAAGAATCGCTCGTCGGATTTTAATGTGACTTGGGTCAAGAATGCAGAATGAGTCCCCGATAAAGTAAATTATATTTCGGAGTTAAAAGTTCATAGGTTAAAGGTCGCAAGGGCTTATACAAACCTCATTTGGTCTCATTACCAAGGTAACTTACAAATTTCTAGTCGAATGGGATACATGCATGCATAAGGCTTTTCAATCTAATTGGGTGGTAGTGCTGACTGTGGAGGCATACCATCGACTGAGCGCAGTCGAACTGCTCTAGTTTTTTTTATGGGCTAGAGGACTAAAAAACTGAGTCTGTAAACTAACAATATTTATAAAAAAAAATACATTTGAATAATTTGTACAATATTCTGTGTAGGTTTCAACTCGACCTGTAGTATGACGTGATGACATAATAGTGAAAATTAATTTTCGTAAGCAAACCTTTGCCCACCAACCAACCTGGCAACTTCCCCCCTTCCCCAAAATGCTCCACCTCTGCAACTCCCATTTTTGGAAAACAAAGGAGGATGTGTGTTATTGCTAAGGGCATAGTCACACCTTGACGATTTAGCCAACGTATGCCGACGTATGAATAAATTTGGCGAATACGTTGTCATACGTTGAATAAGTTATGGGTAAGTTCTGTATAAGTTTTGTATAAGTTATGTGTACGCTGAAGCCCGCTGGTATACGTCGTAGTACGACGAGTTCGTCGAAAAAATTTTGTGCAGGCACAAAATTTTTCGACGTATGCCAGCGTATGATCATACGTCCCGCATACGCGGGCCATACGTTGTAGGTAAGTTATGCTGTCGTTTACATACGTCCACACGCGTTATTTGTAAGTTGGTCATAGGTCGAAATACGTCACGATAATGTCTAGGCAGGGTTCATCGATTTTTTTTTCAGCATGACGGAGATGTTGGTAGAGTGGTGTTTGTACTGCGAAGTCTAGTGCGGTTATGATTTGAATCGTGGAGCGTAGCCTTTTTATATTTCATTTATTTATTTATTCATCATTTATTTATTTATTTTATTTTATTTTATTTTATTTTATTTTATTTTATTTTATTTTATTTTATTTTATTTTATTTTATTTTATTTTATTTTATTTTATTTTATTTTATTTTATGTTATGTTATGTTATGTTATGTTATGTTATGTTATGTTATGTTATGTTATTTTAGTTTAGTTTAGTTTAGTTTAGTTTAGTTTAGTTTAGTTTAGTTTATTTATTTATTTATTCACAAAATTGCAACCCAAAGAGTTACAAAGTACGGCAATTACAACCATTGGTATGAGTAAAATACACATAATTTACACCATAGTCTTGTATACATATGAGTAATTAACACGGGTGGAAAAAAGTGACAGACATAAGAAATGAAAATAGAAATATCAAAAAAGGAAAGTTTCAGCGAAAAAAAACAAAGTTGGAAATAAAGGGGTGTTAAGAAATAAATGTGTAAACAGCGTAAACTCAAAAATCTCAGGTATAGATTAATATAGTAAATTAATTTTTAAACAGGTATGATCCAAATCAATGTAAATACAGACATTCTTCGTGAAACTTTAGCATATATAATCTACAGTAAAAAATTCTACATTTTTAAACAATTACCTCAAACAGGGATGGCTTCCGGTGAAAAATAAATATGTGGAAATCACACACAAACAGAGAGAGAGAGAGAAACACAGAAACACACACATACATAAACACACACATACACACAAACAGAGACACACACATACATAAACACACGCACACATAAACAAACACACACGCATAAACAAACACTCACAAACACGCATACATACAATCGCGCACACACACACAGAAACACGCACACACACAAACACACAAACACACACAAACAAAATACACACGCAAATGCACACACTAACACACAAACACACACAAACACATACAAACAAACACACACAAATACATACAAACAAACACACACTCAAACACACACACAAACAAACACACACAAACAAGCAAACATATGCACAAATAATGTGCAAGGAATATTAATACCAAAAAGAACAGGAGAGAAAATTGGAACAGACAAATTGGATGGAAGGGGAAAGGGATAAAGGGGAGGGAAAGGGAAAACAAAAAAGGAAGAGGGAAAGCAACAGTAAAAATAAGAAGTGTAGTGACAGGAGGGAGGGGATATAAAGAAAAAAAAGACGAGAAGAAAGGCAGAAGAATTATAAATATTGCCATGTTTTTTTATATTATAATAATGGCTGAAAATAATGGTGACGTAAATATCACTATATAAAAGCAACACATCTATAATTATTATTATATTTATTATTATTATTAATTATTATATTATTATTATTATATTATTATTATAATTATTATTATTATTATTATATTATTATTTATTATTAATTATTATTATAATCTATTTATTATCGGCCACTTTAATTATTATGCCCACAATTTTGCGGGTACATATTAAATGCCTTTGCCACAGACAGTTCTGCATGTCAAAGCTAATACATTCATACATAAAAAGTACCATGTTAACAAATGAATCAAATCCAACATATGAATTTAAACATAATTTCTGTATTCGCTTAACAGAATTGCTTTCCAAAGAAAGAAATGACAACAAAATGTCAGAGAGAACGAAAGATTGGAAAAAGTAGCCGGGTTGAGGCCAGAATGAAAAGGGTGAGAATTGAAGATATCAAAAAAACTATATGGATAGTGCGAAAGCATACCCGTACACAATATTGCCACTTATTGTAAAATTATAGAACACACCACAGATAAAACTATCTCTATAATTTATTAGTTTTATCATCTAGGAGACACAAGAGTTTCTACATTTCTTCAGATATATATGTTTGTTTTACATCTTGAGTGGGAGGTAGAACATAGTTTTGTGAATCGAGTTTTTTGCTATTTAAATGGGCTGCTACAGTATCGTCGGCGATCGTCTCCTCACGCTATTGGGTAAGTTAGAAGTATCGTTGGGCGTAAAGTTGTGAACCGTCGGCAACTAACGACAAGCATGTCGTTGTATAAAGAGTTATCCTATAACTTATCGAACGTTCATATAATTTATACGTAATGTGTAGGTCAACTCGTATGAGCACCTATGTATTATCGTCCAAATGTGCAACTGGAAAAATCAAGTTCTAACGATGCAGCGGTACCCTTTATGGAATACTCAGGCATACTTTTAGGCTAAAATCGTCAAGAGTGGTGACATAATGCGGCTTCACAGACATGAAATATATATTGTTGTTTTTGCTTATTTATGATTGTGCATAATTATTGACAGGCTGAATTGTGGGATATTCAAGCGGTGGCCTCAGAACTTGGAACTGACCCGATACCAGTTGATCAGGTGAAGAATGGACTCATCAGGATCAGTGTTGGTCACTCTCAGGTAGGAGGTTCTGTAGATAGTTGCAATCATTTTGACAGTGTATGTAATAAAAAAAGAAAAAGAAACTCAGATTTAATCCCATATCTCTCAATATTGGAAAAAAGATATTACAAAACTGCCATCGGGGAATGATAGAAAAACATTTTCTTTTAAATGGTGAATTGGTCATTTATATTCAGTTATGGGTGAGTGCTCTGCAATCAGTTTTGCAAAACTTTTCAAAATAGTTTTTGTCCAAGGTGGTGTAGTTTTTGCTGCATGGTGATAATGGTTTGAGCTAGAGCCCAAAGTTCTCCATTTTACAAATGTCAAATTCCATTTTTCTCCATTTTACATATACCAAATTCTATTTTTCTCCATTTTACAAATGTCAAATTCCATTTTTCTCCATTTTACAAATACCAAATTCTGTTTTTCTCCATTTTACAAATGTCAAATTCCATTTTTCTCCGCGTTGTAGTTTTGAATTTTCCGACTTGATTTTTTGTTGGAAAAAAGTCACAAATAATGACAAGTTTACTATGCCCAAGGGGTTTTTGATTTGGGTTTGGGGACATATTTACAGGTAACGCATGATTTCTTTGGCTTTATTAGCCATCTTTTCGGTAAACTAGTTTAGTTTTATTTAATAAATATTTATAAATTTTACTTTGGGTTGAATTTTTAGGCATGATTTTTTTTATGCCTCCACCCCATGAGGGAGCCTAAGGCATTATGTTTTCGGATTGTCCGTCCGCGCGTCTGTGCGTCCGTACGTCCGTGCGTCCGCACTTTCTTGTGAACAAGATTACTTAAGTACCGCTGGAGGGATTTTAATGAAACCTGGACCAAGGATGGACCACTAAGCAAGGATGCATTGATAAGATTTTGAAGGGTCAAAGGTCAATGAACTTTCTGCCAAATTACCATTTTCTGCCTATAACTTCAGCTAGGAGTGCTCATTGGTAATATAATTTGGCAGTTAGGTGCACAAATAAAAGACAGATATTCTGGTAGAGTCACAGAGGTCAAAGGTCAAGTTCAAGGGTCAAAGATCAATGAACTTTGTCCCAAAATGACCCTTTTCTGCTTATAACTTCAGTTAGGAGTGCTCTCTGTTAATATAATTTGGCAGATAGTTGTTCAAATATACAACAGATATTCTGGTAGAGTCACAGGGGTCAAAGGTCAAGTTCAAGGATCAAAGGTCAATGAGCTTTGTCCCAAAATGTCCCTTTTCTGCCTATAACTTCAATTAAGAGTGCTCACTGTTGATATAATTTGGCAGTTAGGTGCACAAATAAAAGACAGATATTCTGCTAGAATCATAGAGGTCAAAGGTCAAGTCCAATGGTCAAAGGTCAATGAACTTTGTCCCAAATGCCCTTTTTCTGCCTAAAACTTGCGTTAGGAGTGCTCATTGTTGATATAATTTGGTGGTTGGGAACAAAATAAAAGACATATTTGGGTTGAGTGGCAGGTCAAAGGTCAAGGTTTACCATGTGAACAAATGACAAATGACTTTGTGTAGTCAATGGGATCAAAGATCAAGGTAAAAGTCAGTAAACTTTGTCCCAAAATATTGTTTTCTACCTATGTCAGTAAGGAGTGTCCATTTTAAATTTTATTTGCTGAGTAGATCTGAAAAAAAAAAGACAAATAATTTCATGTAAGATGTCAATAAATTTCTGAAAGGTTATACCGAGTGTCCCAGAAAAAACAATACACTTTTGAAATGGCCCCCAAATAAAAAATTCTTTCGTATTTTTACAAATATTTATTAGTATGGAAAGCTGAAAGTCTCTTCTTTCATATAACACCAAAAAGTCTGAAAATGGTTTATGCTTGATTGATCACTGCCCACTTTTGTAAAGGACATGAAAATTGGGTTGCGCAAGAATTGGCTATCCACTGTTAACTGATTCAAGTTCTCTTTCATTATGTGTGGAGGTAGATGGGGATTAGGATATGTAAATTAAAGATCTTAACGACTGATAACAAGAAAGACTACCGTATTGGGGTGAAGGGGTCGTGGGTGATGGGGTGAGGGAGTGGTGGGGTGAGGGAGTGGTGGGATGGTGGGAGTGGTGGAGGTGTGGGGGTGGTGTGGATGTGAAATGTAGGGGTGGTGTGGGTATGGGTTGGTGGGGGTGGAGGGAATCAAGGTGGTGGGTTTCGGTAATTCTAATATTACTTCTACCCACCACCACCACTTCACCCATCTTCCCTACACCCCACACCCACACCACTCTACACACCACCACCACCCCACATCCCACCACCCCACACCCCCATCACCCACGTACACCACCACCCCCGTACCCCACCACCCCGCTACCCCTTCACCCCAATAAGGAGGTCTTTGTTTTTAGTCACTAAATCCCCACTTAACTCCACACATAATCAAAGAGAGCTTGTTTCTTTTGTTACAATGCACTCACAATGGATGATGAATTCCTGCGCAACCTAATTTTCATGTCCTTTACAAAAATGGGCAGTGCTCACTCAAGCATAAACCAATTTCAGACTTTTTGGTGTCATATGAAAGAAGAGACTTTCAGATTTCCATGTATATAATTATTTTTCAAAAATACTAGATAATCTTTTATTTGGGGGCCATTTTAAAAGTGTATTGTTTTTTCTGGGACACTCGGTATTTGGTATTTAATCTATTGAAGGTCATAGGCCAGTGAACTGTTCCCAACAAGTTTACTTGGTAGCTTGAAAGTCAATATTGATCATACTATGAGCCAGTTTCAGGTGCTACATAGCTGGCGGAGGCATACCCATCAACTGCGCACAGTCAAACATCTGTAGTTTTCATTTTTGTTCATAATGCTGTTTTCTGCGTTATACCTCAAATTACGTGATTTCTGCAGAAAATCCGCAACACTGAAAACTTCGGGCTCTGGTCAGAGCTTTCACAACAAATCAATAAGATGTGTATTCACACTGCAAACTCGAAACTTGAACAAATGCAATTTTGATTGCTATTGAAGAAAAGATATAAAACTGATATCGGGGAATGATAGAAGATCTTAAAGGCATCATATAACAATGTTTCCAGTTTTAGAAATGTGAGCTACATGATTCCCCATGCTACCACTACCAGTGTCTCTGCTAAGGTCCAGAATTGAAGCCCTGAAGAAAGTGTAGTTCAAAATGATCATAAAGTGCTTTTAAAAAGTGAATATCATTGAGAGACCATTCCAGTTTTCCCCCTTAGACTGCTGTGTTGCAGAATTTTCATTGGCTGAAAATAATTCATGTGTCATTTTTTATCTGTACATATTTTACAAGTGACAGCATAACTGTCTGAACTTTTGTGTTGTAGGGTGTTTATTAGTCCATTCAAACACTGTCAGATTTGTCAGATAGCAAAGTTTGACGATTTTTTAAACGGGTCTTCTACAATCATCATTTTGGTTTCAGCCCATCTCAGACATGGCGGTGTCCCCTGACGGCTCCGT
>JZLH01S0149705.1:2526-16208 GCA_001188425.1 Eucidaris tribuloides
TTTCCACCGCGCGATCGTCCTTTACTCTTGCTCTTGCGCATGGCACTAGTGGTTGTTGCAGTGGTGGTGCTAACCGCACTTGGCGCGGTGGTCGCGACCGGAGAGTTAGCACTAGTTTTCAACTCCCATACATCCCCCGACTGGGATTTCGGTCCATAGTCCTCCTTCAAATGTGCGGCTTGTCGGAGGGAGGTTGTACAAGTCCTGGAGGAGCTAGGCGCCCCATTCACAGCGCCGTGCTCAGTACTGTTACTACTCCCGCTGCTATGTCGAGACTTTGGGCAGGCTTTCTCTATGTCTACGTGAACTTCCAGGGCAGTGTACATGCTGGCCGGAACTTTCTTGAAAACGGCTCCTTGGGACTCTGAAAAGAAATCATACCAAAAATTCACCTCTTATTATTTGTTTGTTCATGTGTGTGATTTGATAATTTATCATTTTAAATGAATTTAGAAAACATGTCCTTGCTGATGTAATAAAACATTGAATCTCTATAAATGTAAAATATTTAGGAGCTGGAAAGACAAGTTTCCTAAAAATAAGTGTTGATAAAATTTAAACAGAATGCAATGGCGTAACATCGCTCACCGAATTTGAATTTTATACAGCCATTTAATTAGTCTGCCAGACCAGGTTTGCGTATCATCTAGTGAAACCTGAATAACTGTTGATCACAGCTCGTAAAGTAAAAAACTGACACCAGTGCAGATCTAAAAAAAAATAAATAAAAAATCTGACCGACCAATCCTATTTTTTAAAAACAGCATTTGTAGTAAAACATTTTTTTCTTTTGGCCTTATGGAAAGCCACATGTGCATAATTACCCTTTTCTTCTCTGGCAACATTGGCGTTATATGCATCGAAGGTGCTTTCACTACTTAGACTGAGTCTCTTCCCCACTACTTCTGCATGGATATCCATTCTGTATGACAATGAGGAGAGATAAATGATATATGACATGATAAAATATTGTCTAATAATCTCGAAAATATCTGAGATTGTAACTTTTTATTTATTGATTTCAGAAAAGGCATCATGGAATAAATCTGACAGATTTTTTTTTTTCATAACCATCGTTTTGCATGAACACATACACACACACAAGTAGACATTAAATATACATGCACAAACACATACACATTCATACACAGACACACAAACACAAAAACAGAAACACACACACACACTCACACACACACACACAAAGCAATCCTTAACAAGACACCTAATATTAAAGACAAAGGCTAACATTATGGAACTTCAATTTAAAAAAAAAACCTGCCAAACTTTGACATCTGAGCTACATAATAGTGCTTAAATGGACAAATGCAAGTCTCCTAGAATGCAAAAGTTTGGAATATTGAGCTGCCACTGGTATGGTATGCATGGTTAAACATTTAACCTAGATTTACTGCTCAGCTCGAGTACAATAGTCTATGGGAGGAAACAGACAAGGTCAGGAAAAGGTCACACTGGATACTGTAGATTTTCACTCTTTTCCAGCACTAAATGATCACTTTGAAGTCCAATTTTTTCAGGGCTTCATTTTTAAACCTTACAAAAGACACTTGGAGCATGGAGGATTATGTAGCTCAGATATCTTAGAGTGTGGTCGTTATATTGTGTCTTTAAACAATTTGTCAAACTTATAACCCCTATACAGAAAGGGGGTGGGGGGGGGTGGGGGAGTTATACAAAAATTTAAACAATAGCTGGTTTCAATACAAGGGACAATACAAGGGAAAGGAACCAGGATAAAAAAACTACAATGCTTCTTCTTGAAAATGATACATTTTAACGATCTGATCTCAAGAAATAAATTTGGATACCTGATGCACGTCCTAGCTATTATTGCAGTGGAAAACAATGCAAGCTGAAGTAAAGCAATGACATTGCTTTTTTGTCAACTACTAATACAGCTTCAAGAATTAAAGAAACCCCTCAATAAGTATATATGTATAATTTCTGAAAATATATGCATATACATCTTATTTTGCACATGGTATTTTACACCATCAAGGCCTTTTTTGACGTAAACACTAACTCATCAAAAGAACACTGTATGATTTCAGCTCATTATGAAAGGTACCTACAGCAGAAATAGCTTTTTTTAAAATTATTTTGCTGTATTGCTGTACAAATCTGGTTGAATAATTCAATATCATTTCAATTTTTGTTTACTTCAAACAATGGTGACTGAGGATAAAACATCATTAATTCTATAGACCTGTTCCAAGAGTATAACAAAAGATAGGTATTTTTATATGTGCATTTCTTTAGTTCAGGAACAGCTGTAAACCTGGGTTATTGGATCATCTTTTGTTGTGCTCTACTCTAGAGGTCCTAACTATGGCACATGACATATTCTATAAACCCAACATGTCTATACACCATATATTTCGCGCAAATATTTTTGCAAGTTTGCTTTTTGAAATCAGATTAAATAAAATATGATCCCTCACGTCCTAGTCTAAGTTTTAGACTGCCTCTTTTTTTCACCCTAATCCTAAGGCGGTATAGTCACTTTGACTCGGTATGAGTCTGGACACTTAGACTAGCTTTTCTATGCTCGCAGCTCACTACGCTCGGGATTGGGGTAAATTACAGAGCAGTCTATGACTTAGACTACTCACGTCCCTGAGAATTACCCGTTGGACAAGTGAATCAGTGATTTCACAAAGGGCCCAAGTCCCCATTTGTTTACAGGTGAACTTGGGCCCTTTGTGAATTCACCAATTCAAGTACCTCTCGCATCAATTACCCCAGGATATTTACACCCTGTCCCCCCCCCCTGAAAATGAATCCCAGGACAATTAACCCCAGAGCAAATTACTCTAGGAAAATCCCCCTCCCCCTGACAAGTACCCCCCAGGACAATAGTACTTTAAGTAAGGGTCCATGGGGTAATTATTCACAGTGAACTTGTAAAGAGGTAATTGTTCATGGGAATTGCCGCCTGTTGAGTGAAATTGTCCTGTTGGGGGGGGAACAATTGTCAGAGGTAATTGTCCAGGGGTAACTCCAGGGGTAACTGTCGAGGGGGGGGGGGATTGTCTCAGGGGTAATTTCCAGGGTAAATTCCAGGGGTAATTGTCTCAGGGGTAATTGTCCTGGGGTAATTTGCCTCCTGGTAAATCGATCTGGTGGTAAATAATCAGGTGATTGCCCAAGGTTAATTGTAAGTATATAACATCCCTATTGTGGGCTGATATAGATGGCCCCTACCCACCTAGTCGCCTGAGAAGACTTGCAGTCAGGTCTGTCTCCCGCAATGGCCCGTGTGCTGGCGCTGTCACTGACGGTGTCGTCGGTGATCACCCCCGCCACATCCAGGTGACTTGTACTCTCACGGTTCATCACGCTCGCCTCGCCTATACTTGCGTTGGCCGCCACGCTGTTTACGTCTGGGTTGTTTTCTGTATAGATTTGGTAAATGGTAGAAAATGAAATTTTCTCCTACTGTGTTTTGAAGATAGACTCGCATCATCCTAAAAATCCTAAAAATCACGTGCTCTGAAACATTTCCATTCCTTTTTTAAATTAATGGAAAAAAAATAATGATGATAGGAAATGCAAATAAAGATATCTGCTCCTCAATGATTTTGAAATCACAATATGTCACTAGAAACAATTATAAGTAGGTTTGATGCTATTTTTTGATGTCTGGTGTAACAATGCCACAATAACATACTTTGTGAAAGATTGTTGTAAAGTTTGTCTGATCACGCACAACTATAGGCCCTACTCTAGCTTTATGAATCAAAATAAAAGTAAGCGATAACCAGATTTGAGTTAACCCTCTCATTACCATGGCAACAAAACTCCATCAACTCTACCTATGATATTCTGAATGAGGTACTGAAAAGTTTAACCATGTTAAATGGATCACCTTCCAGTGAACCCCTACAAATAATGCAGTACCAAAGTGATGACTGACGACATCAGTTTGGTTTAGAAATATGTGGAGAAGATATTTGAATCATGACCCACTGCAAAGAGGACGTCTCTACGTCTCTAATACATCTGTGAAATAAGTAATCAAATAAAAAGCAGGTCTAATTACCGGATCTGTTATCCGATCCACCGCCACCGACATCATTCTCCTCGTCCAGCTCAATCCGGACTCCTCCACTATTGCTCGTGGTCACTCCGCATCCGCCGCTACGACACAGCGACACGGGAACGACACCGTACACGTAGGCTAACATGATAGGCACACCAATACCTAGTGATAGGAGGAGAAAGAAAAAGCAAGGGTATGAATGCGTGTAGGAATTTTTGTGAATATAAGTTAGTTGGGATACAGTATGTGGTCAAAATGACCCGTTAAAACCACAGATGTTTGAAGAATGGACAGGACCTTTAGTGAGGCAATTCAGTGAGCCTGAATGCATAAATCTGAATGGCTTTCTTAAATCTTTTTAAATGTCTTCACCTATGCATTCTGATGTGCATGTAATGCATACAAAATATTAAGCTTTCAATACACACCTGTCTCATGTTTTGCAAGTAGCTAAACTGCATGCTTTAGTCATGATGACCCCTTTCTGCATACGCACAAATCTCAACTCTGAACTCGCTTATTCACTTGAGTTTTCTTAACATGCTGAAATTTTCTCTTTACAGTATGTCAACATAAAAAAGAAAACTGACAGAGTCAAAATTATGGATACATTTATTTATTTATTATTATTATTAATTTTTTTTTTGGGGGGGGGTGGTACTTTTTGTTTTGATAACACCACAACGAAGTGGCCAAAGACATGGTAATCACCAAATACTTACCAACTGTGAGGGCAGCAATCACGGGAGACACGAGTACAGACAGTGAAACGGTGCCGGCTATCGCGAGGTTACGTCTGTGACGAGGCGTGTTGGCGTACTTTGCATGGACCTAGTAACGAGAGAATAGGAGACGGGGAAGATGTATCATGGATCAATGACCATGATGTATGGGTACATGCTAACTTCTAACAACATCATGAATACAAAAACAAACAAGAAATATCACTGAATATGGCTTAATAATTCCATCCCATTAGGATCTTGATTTATTGCCATAATATACCATTACCATTGTAAATGCAGTTTCTGACACAATCAACAAATGTTACTTGCTCATCTTCATGCCAAGACCTCGAGAAATGAAGTAGTTTGACATGCAATATTTTCCCCACCATAGACACATTCAAAAAATGTGTCTTACACATCTTCATCCAAAGACCAATATGTGTGTGCCAAATTTCATAAGCATTGCTCAAAAACTGAGGAAGCAGTTTGATCTTCGAGATTTGCAATAATATGACCATTCGCTTATTCCAACTGTATACCCCCTTCAAACACTGTTTGGTGGGGGCATAACAACCAGGAATTAGTGTTTTGCGATATTTGATTATTTTGTGTTAGTCAATAATAGCCCATGAAATGAAACATTTTTGTAATCAGTTGCTCACAGTAATGCCTGTAAATTGCTAAATACTGGCAGTATACTATATGTGGGACTATGAGTCTTTGAGGAAGGGCTTCTTGTGGAAAACTGGGTGTAACATGAGCGCTATAGTACATTTCGGTGCTTTCACATAAATTTGAATTAGTACTAGTAGTCAAAATAATATCGCCTATTTAATATTTTTTCCACATCACATAAAACCAACATTATAAGTACTGACAACTCTGCCTGGAATTACACTCCGAACATACATCACAATACGCATTTGTTTATTTAAATTCACAATTTATTGTATGTATCTACTGTTATTGTAGCACTCACTACTCCATCACAAAATGATCAATTACAATGATTTATTCTTTTGTGTGTTTGGGATTTTAAAAACATTGTATATGTTTCCTGCTTAATTAATTAAAAAATCTGAGTTAAACATTTGTCTCTAAATGTTATCAGTGTTTCTATTTATCAGGAACAAAAGAGTGCCTTACAAAAAATTGCACATCAAATCATCATATACATGTTTACCAGTGTTGTAGCTCGAGGACAGGCCTCGTCTCGAGCCGGGCCTCGAGACTAAAATACTGGCCTGCTCGTGCCTTGACACTCTGGAGAAAAATTCTCGACCATCGTCCTGACTTGCGCAATCCAATCCTCAGGCGAGCCGGGCCGAAGGCCGGTAAAATCCAGGGTAAAATCATATACCTTCTGGAGCATATATCTGTGGGTTAACATTTAAAGACTTTCCCATACTGCCTTGAACATGATTTGCTCCCGTGGTATTTGAGAACTGAAATCGAATAGCCTACTTTTTGTTTGTTTTGTATTGTTTTAATGCTTTTGAAAGGCAGCCGGATCATCTACCTAAGTCTTTGCGATATATTGCACTGTGGAAATGTGAATCTGATTAAGTGATATGATTGTATGCATGACCGCCCTAGTAGCCAGAGTCTTGTGAATTTTGTGAAAAGTTGTCGAAAATAATCGCGAATTTCGAAATTTACAGCTTTTAACGAAAAATTCCGTAAAAACTTCTGTGAATTTTTTGCGAAAATGTATCTGCAGAGCCACCATAGGATTGCGATATAGCAGTAGGCCTACAGTGCAGCGCATCTAGATAAAGCACTGGAAGGGCGAAAGTGCACTGTGATTCATGCTAGTGTGAAGATATTTAGATAAATGTCTGCTAAAACGTAAAAAAATGCTCCTATTGTTAATTTATAACAATTTTTTTTTTGGTATACTCTTGCGTGTGTAAGCTGTGCTCTGCATAGGGGCTGCTTGTGATTGTGCATACTCATGTGAAGATATGTAGGTATGTCTGCTAAAACATGACAAACTGCTACTATTGTTATTTTATAACAGATTTTCTTTACCTAGTGAGTGTATCAACTGTGCACTATACACGGTGGCCCAGAAAGAATGCTACGAGTATAATCGCTAATTTCTTCACCATTATCGGCAAAATGTCATTAATTTTTATATCATCGGCTAGAACATTCTTTTTCCAATAACATGATACCAAGATCATTGATTTTGAGTAAGGCGTTTTGATTCTAGCGCCATTTTTCGGAGGCAATGCAATTTCCTAAATTTTCAAATTTTTCAACAGCGGCGGTCATTGGAATGCCGAGATATTCTGGCCTCTCAGCTTTCCATACCCCAAAAACCGAAATGACAAAGGGCAGGAATGCCCTCGCTTTCATAAGGAAGACGATGCGAACTATGTCTCTATCGTCATAGCGGTTTGTCCGGTATGGCAAGCTGAAAGGCCAGAATATCTCGGTGTTCCCATGACCGCCGCTGTTGAACAATTGGCAAATTTGGGGAAATTGCATTGCCTCCCAAACAAAACACCTTACTCAAAATCAATGATCTTGATATCATTTTATTGGAAAAAGAATGGTCTAACCAATGAAATAAAAATTAATGGTATTTTGCAGATAATGGTGAAGAAATTATCGATCATACTCGTAGCATTCTTTCTGGGCCACCCTGTGTAGGGGCTGGGTGTGGTTTTCAAGGCATAGTCATACATTAATAAAACAAGTACACAAAGTTCACAAATGAGAATGAGGAGAGATCCAGTAGTGTCTATGAATATAAGTGTATGCGTGTGTTGTATGGAGAGTTGAGGGGTCATAACATGAGATTGAACAATAAGAATCAGCACAAACATGGAAACCTTCAGTAGAGAACATGAAGTGACAAATTTTCTTTTGAGATTGTGCTTGATCCTGCCTTGTCATAAAATGTCTGGCCTCGGCCGGCCTTGGCCCCAAAAATCTGGCCTCGGTCCGGCCTCGGCCTCACCCGGCCTTGGCCTCGTCCTTGTCCTTGGATAAAAATCCTTGGCCTCGTCCTCGTCCTCGGCCTTTTTTAGACCGCGGGCCTTGGCCTCGTCCTTGACCTCGAAGAAAGATCCTTGGCCTCGTCCTTGGCCTCGGGCGAGCCGGCCTCGGATACAACACTGATGTTTACATTTGAAAACAGTGACAACCTATTAAATTAATTTATCCATTTATTTTAATTCACTATATGGCTCACATTTCAACATGATTACATGTCAATTGTGAACATGTTTTAATGGCAGCCGTTTTACCACTGGCTTGAGTGCCCCATACTGTCACACACATAAAACACACGCACTCTATTGATCAAAAGTCATGAATACCTTATATTACCTGCCTCAACAGGTAAAAGAAATAAATAATGCCTCCAGCACCACTTCGTGACAGGTGGAGGCGTTAAAAATAAATTAGTCATTATATTTCTTCCTAATAATCAACAAGATGACATTTAAGACTTATCACTCCTCCACATAGTTTTCAGGAAACCTAGCCAAATGAATGATAAATTACATCAATAACTTTTAACAGATGAGTGTATATCTGAGGCATCGAGCAATGTGCGGGCGGCATATACTTAGAGCCTAGGTGGAAAAGAATGGTGTTAATGGCTTGATTCGAGAATGTGACAAATGACGACCTAATGGTTAGCCAGACACATAATGTATGTGTAGGTGTAATACCGCTTTCAGCCCACATAGAACCAGTTCAGGTCCAGATAAGCAGTACGCAGAAAAGATAGGGGGGCTAATGAAATCTTGGGGATGGGGTGTTAGGAAACATGTTTGTTATGATAATGTTGATATCAAATTTGACTCCAGAATGTTGATGGAATATTAATGTAACACAACAAATGTCAGGATGTAACATACACGTCACTTCATAGAAGCAGTGTTTCCTGTTGTCAATAACGCATGAATTATCAAGTCAACGACTGAAAAAGCATTTCCTTTTCCAAGAAATGATTCAAAAAGATTTCCTGTTTTGACACATCACATCCTAAATCATACACAC
The DNA here is from genome assembly GCA_001188425.1 of Eucidaris tribuloides. Taxonomy (NCBI): domain Eukaryota; kingdom Metazoa; phylum Echinodermata; class Echinoidea; order Cidaroida; family Cidaridae; genus Eucidaris; species Eucidaris tribuloides. The sequence goes on from JZLH01S0149705.1 coordinate 11,335, forward strand.
GACACTTCCATTACATGCCCAGCAAACTTCGCGAAGTTACACTTCCCGAAGATTAACTTCTTGGTAATGTGAACGCAAACTTCCCGCAAAACTTGCTACAAAACTTCTCGCGAAACTTCCCACAAATTTGTTGGAAATTTCCCGAACATCGAGAAACTTTCCGTGACATTCTGAGTGTGAACACAAACTTCAGGAAGATGTAACCCGTGAACCTCCGCGCATTATATATCGATGGTTGTGCACAAAATATACAGGGAATCTGGAGTTGCATACATACATGTAACTTGGGTGGCTCGTATCGTGTATGTTTACTGAGCTGTTAGTTAATTTAATCTGTTTTGAAAGCTTGTAACTTTCATTAAAATAAATAATAATGGAGTATAAAGGGCATTGGAAATTGCTGATCAAAATGTCGAGCACATTAAAATAAAGTTTCTACATTTGATTTCGTGTGCTTATATGGCCGATTGTGTGCTTTTGCACTTGCGCAGTGTGGGCCAAATCTTCGAGAAGTTTTGCGGGAAGTAAATCTTCTCGTAGTTTTACCCCAGTGTGAACGGACAAACCAAACTTCGCGAAGCCTTCGAGAAGATAAACTTCATGAAGATTGGTAATGTGAATACACCTATTGTCATACATTCAACCCTGTTCATAACCAGGGCTTGAATTCCTCAAAATTGACTTTTCTTGGTGGTAGATCTGTTGGACAACCAGATTCATATTTTTCACATTTAAGCAGCCCAAATTTTAAATCTGATTGCCAAAAAATATTATTAACTTTTAATATATTTCAATATATTTCAAACATAAATCACTCATCCAATAAAAGAATACAATCTTAGTATGGTATTGCATTTCTAATTGTTTTGATAAATATTTCATTTATGACAACAACAACAATACTAATAATACTAACAACAACTTCTACTACTACTACTATTAGACAAATAAATCTTATTCTTTTAATCATCATTATGTACATCCTTATATTTTTTATGATTATTTTGTCAGAACAGATAACTTTGTTACATGTAGTTCTTCAGCAAATTCTTTGTGATAAAACCACCCACGGATCTTCAAATAAATCTCAATCATGCAATCAATATTGGTCGGTCACTTCAGTCTAGCAGTCGATAAAACCAGCATGCATGTAACATCATGCATGAGAACTTTCAGAGTCTGAAATAATCACACTCGTATCACGTTTCTGCACTAATCAACTCGATGGTTTGGTTTGCCGTGTTCTCGGTCGTTCACCTTCCATTTCATTTTTTTAATCAGCTATGTAACAGGACGGTCGGGGAAAAATGTACATAATTCATCCCTTTCCAGCCAGATGATAAATGAAGATAAACATGCTGGCTTTCATTACGAAGTTTATCTTGTACATAAACCACAAACATATGGATTAAGTGCTTTCAGAAGAAGAAAAATCAAATTTCACACCCACTTGTGAAAATAATAATTTGCATTTTGCAATGTAGTTTTTTCTTTCATGCACGGCTGTGTCTTGGAATTTTTTTTTACACTAGCCAGTTGGGCAAGTAACTTTGAAAGGTTACCTGCCCATAAGGAAATTTACTGACCCAAGTAGAGCATAGATTCAAGTTCACTCAACATCTACAAAAACTTTCCCCTCCAGCTGGTCAGGTAACTTTTCTTTTTTACAAGTCTGATGCCAAAATATCCTGCCATTGGTGGGCGGGTGGGTGCTAGCTAATCTGCGCCCCCCCCCCCCTCCACTGACAAAAGGGCATAAGTGACATTTTTCCCAAAATTGAGTTATATAGTGTAGGGGACTCAGTACATCATGTTAAGCATGCAAAACAAAAAAAAAATATTAATTAGAAGTGTCCCTTTGTTTCATAATCCGCTTGCTAAAATGACACTGAATAGGGCTTGAACAAAATAAATTTTGTTCAATATCTCCAAAACACCAAAATGTCAGTTAAGCCCTTTTGTCATGGGGGGGGGGGGGCAGTAATGTCCAGCCCTGTTTTCATTCTGGTGTATGCCACTATGTACCAGGCAGACATTTACAGGGTAAAACTAACAATAATCATGTTTGTAGTTGGCGTGATGAGGAAATTTATGTTTTAGTTTCAATTTGATGTTGTGTGGAAATGTTCATAAACAGAATATCTCTTGAAGACTTTGAATACTTTGTCATGAGATGAATGATGAACCTAGCGTACTACTCTTAGAAATCCTGTGAATGCTTTATACTTGTAACTTCCACACCATTACCGGTATGTTATTGTTATTGTTATTATTATCATAGTCATTGTCATCACTTTTATGATGACCATTATCATCATCATCATCATCATCATCATCATCATGACCATTATCATCATCATCATCATCATCATCATCATGACCATTATCATCATCATCATCATCATCATCATCATCATCATGACCATTATCATCATCATGGGGAGCGATCTTTCGCTTATGCTGCCCTTCACCCTGGAATATCATCCCATCTTATTTGAAGAATTCCTCTACAACACAAAAGTTTAAATCCTCCTTAAAAACATATTTATTCAAAAAGTACTTTGACTGAGTTATCATTAACAGTTGCCAGCATCTTTCTTAACATTTTCTTTTCTTTCAAAAAGCACATAGAGACGCATTTGGCAGTAATATGCGCTATATAAGCATTGTGGTATTATTATTATATTATCATCATCATCATCATCATCATTAATTTTAGCCTGTCAGCCATTTGCTGTGGACATGTCATAGACCCTTACAGACAGAGTTCTTGATTTGCAGAGGTGGCAATTTTTGTTCAGATTTGATTCAGATTCAGTGGAAGAAAGATATAAACATGGGCAATTCCATGATTAGTTACGTTACACTTTATAACAAACTTTACTCAACATTTGGCTCTTACATGTATATGCTTTAAAAAAAAAATTCTGTTTTGGTACTGTCAGTTCTCTAGACTGGCACCTACTTCACAACATCAAGCAAAATCATGAGATATGTATTAGTGGGTAATAACAAGAACTTTAATTATGGTTAGTTACGTTACAAAAAGAGGACATGGAAAAAGATTACAAGTCTTTGTCCTCAAAGTTTCGTCAACCTGTTTTCAACTGAAACAAACTCTGGTATTCATGCTATTTTTGGTGTCTTCATACATCATTTGATATATAACTTATTGATAAAAATCTCTTCATTTTTAACTACAACATCAAAAACATGGTTAGTTACGTTACAGTTAGTTACGTTACATTTTGTCCATCCACACAAATTTGTGTTTATTCATGACTTTTTCAGATTTAGTATGCATATGTGGGGCTTTAAATCTCTCAAAACAATGAGAAAGAGGCTGTTGGCATGGAAAAAACTGCAGAATAAATCATAATTTTTCATTAAACTGAAATTTATTCACACTAGTCCCACATGTGGTATTTCATGTATGGTTCTGATTCTCCTAGAGGGTGCTGTTGCAGACATAAAATTTAGAGTAGAAATGATGTCCCCTATTGTTTCTTCATGATTGACACCCATTCAAACCATTAAAAGGTAATATGATTCGAGATAGAGCAATTTATATAATTTGTGATTTGTCCAATAATTCATGGATTTGCCCACATGTAGTTTCAAATACGATGTTCAAAATACGATCTCAAGTTTTCAAAATATGTGTATAAACGAAGGGCTGATGACATTTGTTCAAGTTACAGGTGTAGTATATTTTGAATTTCAGATGCTGGCTATACATAGCTTTCACCTGCTAATTGTTAAATTGTGAAGAATTCACCTGTTTCTGTATGGCGAAGGATGAACGACAGACCACGGACGACGGACAAAAAGCGATCGCAATAGCTCACTTGAGCCTTCGGTTCAGGTGAGCTAAAAATTATCACCAGTTCCCAGAACAGCTGTGTCTCAGGCGATCACTCCCATTCCGCTAACACTAATATCTCTGGTTTTGTGAATAATTACTTTGTGGAAAATATGCATGATTTTGATTCCCACTGTGTGATTGCCTCTCGGTACAGATTAGTTATCCCGCCCACATTAAAAGGCAAGCACTAAACAGATAATGTTACCATATGCCGTATCGATGATGACGGGTCTTGAATATTCATGAGCTATGTTCTGCATATTCATGAGCTCTTCATACAAACAGGACAAACTTAATTTCAAAAAAACAAAACAAAAACAAAGGTCCACATGTTTTTCCAAAGACACTTCTTTTTGAGGGCCTTTTCTTATCTTGCTGTTATTTCATTGTAAAAGGATCCAAAAAATTATGATCACGACCCACCCAGAATTGATATCTTATTCACACCTTGCTGTTATTTCATTGCAAAAAGGTCAAAAAAAAAATCCTGGGTACACCCCTGACAGAAAGTATTTGTTGGGATACTTAAGATAGGATGTAAATGCCCACCACTCTGCATTTAATAACTTGTTACATATTTCCAAGTTGCAGAGGTGAAATGCGTAGAGATAATATAAATATTTCAGGAATTTGGCTTTATCCCCCGTATGCCCACTACTCCATCCTTTGTTACCGCACACACCGACAACATGGATAATTAATTTGATTTGAGAGATGGCTGTTTTTGAACAAATGAGCTTGATTCTGAGTAATCAATAATTCAAGACTGGGATGATACGAAAGAGCGACTGAAGCGCAGCAATTGCGTTCACATCAGTATGCGAAATAATATGTCTGATAACCATGATTTGCTGTCTAGGAATAATTCAGCACTACTACAGTACCAACAACCTGAAATGCATCTTTTTTTTACCTAATTACATGCAATATACATCATACACATGTTGTCGTGTAACAATTATGAAGTATGGTATACATAGGTGCCGAGTGGGGGGGGGGGGGGGAGTGA
>JZLH01S0149831.1:0-10362 GCA_001188425.1 Eucidaris tribuloides
GTGCGGGAGTCACGACGAACGCGTACGCGCACGCCGAAATATTAAGTAATTTTTGACAGAGAAGTTAAGGTGAAAAGGGACAGCTTCGAACGAGTTATGATACGCCATATAGACTGTCACAATCTCTTAAGCTGTACTGATCGGAGCGAATACGCGGATCACCAATTCGTCTCAGTGACGAATTAAAATCTAGTTTTTTATTTGTGTTTCTTTCTCCCATTTCTTGTTACCACGATATCTCATTAACGCCATCATCAATCATCTTGTAACTTAACATAGTTATGTCACGTGTCAACACCTCAACACACAATTTTTGTCAGTGTGGTCACTTGCCCGTGACGTCATCTATGACGTCATTAGTAAAAAAGCTAGAGTTAACCTATATTTGCAATATCTCGTGCCGACGGTCGAATAAAACAACCAAACTTGGCAAGGGTCAAGTTCAGGTCATGGGTCATCTTTTGGTCTAAACCACGTGCGCGCGCGAGTCTTCACAAGCGTTTACGGGTGCGTCAAAAAATAAAAATGCTCCAAATGACTTCTTATTAACGGTACTATATGTTTCAGGTCATTTGGAGCATTTTAGTGCGTGCGCGTACGCGCGCGTTTTTTTCGTGCGCACCCCTTTCCTGACCGAAACAGGTATTTTTTTCGATGGATATAGATGTCTGATTGAATTTTACATCGTTTAGAACTGTATCCCGACCATCAGGACCAAAAATATTGCTTATATGCCCAAAAAATATAAATGCGCGCGCAATGCGCGCGTAGTGAAAGATGGGCATTTTTAAATCGCTGATAACTCTCTAAAATTAACGGTGACCCCTACTTTTTATTTCTTATTCTGATAGCCTATGATGCGTAGATAAGGTTTCAGGTATCACTTTCTATGAGAAATTCTTCTGACGTCATCTATGACATCACAAAGTAAAATCGTGTTTTGCGCATATCTCATCAAATTCTTCTGACGTCATCTATGACGTCACAAAGTAGAATCGTGTTTTGCGCATATCTCATGACTGGAGTAAAATGTGATAACTAAACTTGGTACACAGTAACTTCAGGTCAAAGGTCATCACTGGTGCTCATCATATGCATGCAGGAGTCACGACGAACGCGTACGCGCACGCTCAAATATTAAGTAAATTTTGACAGAGAAGTTAAGGCGAAAAGGGACAGCTTCGAACAAGTCATAACACGCCATATAGACTGTCACAATCTCTTAAGGTCTACTGATCGGAGCGAATACGCGGATCACCAATTCGTCTCCGTGACGAATTAAAATCTAGTTCCTGTTTCTTTCTGACCATTTCTTGTTACCACGATATCTGAATAACGCCATCATCAATCATCTTGTAACTTAACATAGTTATGTCACGTGTCAACCCCTCAACACACAATTTTTGTCAGTGTGGTCACTTGCCCGTGACGTCATCTATGACTTCATTAGTAAAAAGCTAGAGTTAACCTATATTTGCAATATCTCGAGCCGGCGGTGGAATAAAACAACCAAACATGACTGGAGCAGAGTGTGATAACTAAACTTGGTACACAGTAACTTCAGGTCAAAGGTCATCACGAGTGCTAATTATGAGCGCGAAAGCGCTACAATAAAGGCGTACGCGCACGTCGAATTTTAAATTATTTTTTTAGTCAGAATTTTAAGATGAAAAGGGACAGCTTCGAACAAGTTATGATACGCCATATAGACTGTCACAATCTTTCAAGGTCTACTGATCGGAGCGAATACGCATATCACCAATTCGTCTCAGTGACGAAATTAAAATCTAGTCTTCTTTATTCCTGCTTCTTTCTGGTCATTTTTTGTGGATGCGATATCTCAAGAACTATGAGTGCAATAATCTTGTAACTTAGCAAAGTAATGTCTCATGTTAACATCTAGTTATGGTTATATGGACAATGTGATAGATCATCTATGACGTCATTTATTACGTCAAAAGCCAAAAGTTAGACTTAGCCTACATTTGCGATATCTCAAGCCGGCGGTCGATTAAAACAACCAAATTTAGCGAAGGTCAAGTTCAGGTCGAGGGTCAATTTTTGGACCATACCTCGCGCGTGTGCGCGTCACGACGGGCGCGTAAAATGCAAAAATGCTCCAAATCACTTTTTATTGACAGATCTATACGTTTCAGGTCATTTGGAGCATTTTGGTGCGCGCGCGTACGCGCGCGTTTTTTCTCCCGCACCCCTTTCCGGACCGAATACCGTCGTTTTTTTTAATAGATTTGGATGTCTGACTTAATTCTACATCAATTAGAACCCTTTCCCGACCAGGCAGACCCAAATTATCGCTTACAAGTCCAAAAAACGTAAATGCGGGCGCATGCGCGCGTAGTGAAATGCTGCATTTTTAAATCGCTCATAACTCTGTAGAATTAACGGTGACCCCTACTTTTTAGTGTTTATTCTGATAGCCTATGATGCGTAGATAAGGTTTCAGATATCATTTTCTATGACAAATTCTTCTGACGTCATCTATGACGTCACAAACAAAAAACAAGTTTTGTCCATATTTCATGACTGGAGATGAGTAAGGTGACCAAACTTGGTACACAGTAACTTCAGATTAAACATCATCACTGATGCTAATCATATGCGTGCAGGCGTCACGACGAACGCGTACGCGCGCGTTAAATTTTAATTCTTAAGTTAGTCCTAACTCTCTGGAATTAACGATGACCCCTACTTTTTATTGCATATTCTGATAGCCTATGATACGTAAATAAGGTTTCAGATATCACTTTCTATGACAAGTTCTTCTGACGTCATCTATGACGTCACAAAGAAAAATCGTGTTTTGCGCATATCTCATGACTGGAGTAGAGTGTGATAACTAAACTTGGTACACGGTAACTTCAGGTCAAAGGTCATCACTGGTGCTCATCATATGCTTGCGGGAGTCACGACGAACGCGTACGCGCACGCCGAAATATTAAATGTTTGACAGAGAAGTTAAGGTGAAAAGGGACAGCATCGAGCAAGTTATGATACGCTATATAGACTGTCACAATCTCTTAAGGTCTAATGATCGGAGCGAATACGCGGATCACCAATTCGTCTCAGTGACGAATTAAAATCTAGTTTACCATTATTTTGGCATAAGAGACGACTCTTGTGACTTTTAAAAAGTGACATTTTTGCCTTTAATGCATGCTCACTCATGCATGACATGACGGATCAGTCGCATTTTCATACAGAATCTGCTCAAATTTGCTTTGTTAAAAAGTTATGGTACTTTGAATAAGGGGGAACTTACTTTTTGTGTAGTGTTTAGAATAAAGGATTTTATAAAACATAAAAATGTCAACTTGTCACCTGTTTCCCTTTGATTTTCGACAACTCCAGTATCATACTTTCAAGCCAGTCCTTTCAATTCCAATATTTTAAGAACATGGTCAAATTTGTAGTATAATAAACAAGGCTATTAATCCACCAAAACCTTATTGAAAATTCAACAAATTTATGGCATCTTAGGTAAAATCTTTGAAATAACAGTCCTAAAACACATACTTAATGGACCCAAAGCTACCAACTGATGGCGGTAGTTTACAGTGAGGAGTGATACTTTTACGCGTCACGTAATTTTCTAAAGGGGGCCTATGACTGTCCCCTCGCAAGCAATGATTATTGCGTTTCTATTATTTTTTTTTGTAAAAAAAATATTGCTGATGTATTTTATACGTGTTTATATTGCCTACAAATAAAATAATCAATGAAGTATCGTAACTTGCTGAGAGGTGTCTCTTTTCACCTAATATTCTTTATCAAGAATGAAAGTAAAATTCGACGTGCGCGCGTTTATGATTACCACCGGTGATGACCTTTGACCTGAAGTTAATGTGTACCAAGTTTAGTTAGGTTACTCCCCTCCAGTCATGAGATATGAATGAAATACGATTTTTATTTATGACGTCATAAATGACGTCACATCAATTTGGTATACAAAGCGAGGCCTTAAATCTTATCTTCGCATCACATGCTATCAGAGTAAGCAATAAAAAGTAGGGGATCATCATCTATTCTAGAGTGTAATGACTGATTTAAGAATTAAAAATTAAACGCACGCGTACGCGCTCCGCGTGACGCGCGCGCACTGTCATTAGCACTAGTGATGACCTTTGACCTGAAGTTACTCTGTACCACGTTTAGTTACCTTACTCGACTCCAGTCATGATATGTGCGCAAAATACGATTTGTCTTTGTGATATGACGTCACAAGAATTTGGCATAGAAAACAATGCCTGAAATGTTATCTTAAGGTCAAAGGCTATCAAGATAAGCAATAAAAAGTAGGGGTCACTATTAATTCTAGAGACTTATGAGTGATTTTAAAATGCCACTATTCACTACGTACGCATGCGCGCGCATTTACGTTTTTTCGGGCGTGTAAGCAATAGTTTGGGTTCTGGTGGACGGGAAAGGGTTCTAAATGACGTAGAATTTAGTCAGACATCTAAAATCATCGAAAAAATACGTTATTCTATGGGGAAAGGGGTGCGTGCAAAAAAAAAAAGCGCGCGTACGCCCGCGCACCAAAATGCTCCAAATGACCTGAAACATATAGTATTGTTAACAAAAATTCATTTGGAGCCCTATAAAACTTTGACGCGCGCGCTGACGCCCGTGGAGGCACACACGCACACGTGGTTAGGTCCAGCAGATGGCCCGTGACCATTACTTGACCTGTGCCAAAGTTGATTGTTTTATTCGATTGCCGGCTCGAGATATTGCAATTATAGGTTAACGCTAACTTTTGACTAAATATGTCATAGATGACGTCACAGACACGTGACCACACTGACAAAAACTGTGTGGCGAGGTATTGACATGGGACATAACTATGCTAAGTTACAAGATTATTGACGATGTCGTTCTTGAGATATATTAAACACAAGAAATCACCAGAAAGAAACATGAAAAAATGGATTTTAATTCGTCACGAAGACGAATTGGTGATCCGCGTAACCGCTCCGATCATTCAATTTAAATAAAATGTGACAAACAATGCATATCAAACAATATTGTATGATGAATTATGTCCCTCATCCCTTGAAATGGTCTATCTAATATTAATTGAAAATTCGACGTGCGCGTAAGCGTTCGTCACGAGGCGCGGACGTTTATGATTAGCACTAGTGATGACTTTTGACCTGAACTTACTGTGTACCAGGTTTTGGTATCTTAATCCACCCCATTCATGAGATCTGCGCGAAATACAATTTTTCTTTGTGACGTCATAGATGACGTCACAAGTATTCTGCATGCAAAGTAGTGCCTGAACTGTTATCTACGGATCATAGGCTATCAGAATGAGCAATACAATGTAGGGGGTCATCGTTTATTCTAGAGAAAAATGACTGATTTATGACTTAATTTTTAAACGTACGCGTACGCGTTCGTCGTGACGCCCGCACGCACATGATAAGCACGGATGACCTGAAGTTACTATGTACCAGGTTTGGTGATGTTACTCGACTCCAGGTTCTAAATGACGTAAAATTCAGTTAGACATCCAAAATCATCAAAAAAATACGTTATTCCGTAGGGAAAGGGGTGCGCGCGAAAAAAAACACGCGCGTACGCGCGCTCAACAAAATGCTTCAAATGACCTGAAACATATAGTACTGTTAATAAGAAGTCATTTGGAGCATTTTGAAACTTTGACGCGCCCGTACTCGCCCGTAGAGACGCGCACGCGCACGTGATATGAACCAAAAGTTGACCCTTGACCTCAACTTGACCTCTGCCAAAGATCATTATTTTATTCGACTGCCGGCTCGAGATATCGCAAATGTAGGTTAAGTCTAGCTTTTTTACAAATGACGTCATAAATGACGTCATAGATGCTCTATCACATTGACCGGGTTACCATGCCTAGGTATAAACATGATACATAACTGTGTTAACTTTGTTTACAAGATTATTGACACTATCGTTCTTGAGTTATCGTCGGAACAAAAAGTGACCAGAAAGAAACAGGAATAAAGAAGAAGAAAAAAATTCTGACGAAATCTATGGTGAGTTACGCGGATCACCAACTAGATTTTAATTCGTCACTAAGACGAATTGGTGATTCGCGTAACCGCTCCGATCAGTAAATTTAAAGAAAATGTGACAATCGTGTAAATCAATTATTATTGCATGATGAAATGTGTCCCTCATCACCTGAAATTGTCTATTAAACATTAATTGAAAATTCAACATGCGTGTACGCGTTCATCGCGTCGCGCGGACGGTTGTGATAAGCACGCATGATGACCTTTGACTGGAGTTACTTTGTACCAAGTTTGGTTATCACACTCTACTCCAGTCATGAGATGTGCTCGAAATACGATTTTTCTTTGTGACGTCATAGATGACGACACAACTCTTTGGCTTAGAAAGCGATACCTGAAATGCTGTCTACGCATCATACTTTATCAGAATAAGCAATAAAATGTAGGGGTCACCGTTAATTTTAGAGAGTTATGAGTCATTAAAAAATGCCCCTTATTCACTACGCGCGCAATGCGCGCACATTTACGCTTTCTGGACCTGTAAGCGGTATTTTTTGTCCTAGTGGTCGAGAAAGGGTTGTAATTGATAGAGAATTCAGTCAGAACCCAAAATCCATCGAAAAACGACGATATTCGGTCAGGAAAGGGGTGTAAGCGGAAAAAAAACGCATGCTGCTGTTCATAAGAAGTCATTTGGAGCATTTTAAAACTTTAAAAAATTTTGACGCACCCGTGCTAGCCCATCGTGACGCGCGCTCACACGTGATTAGGTCCAAAAGTTGGCCCTTGACCTCTACTTGACCTTTGCCAAATTTGGTTGTTTTAATCGATCGCCGGCTTGAGATATCGCAAATGGAGGTTAGGACTAGCTTTTAGCGTATGACGTCATAGATGACGTCACAGACATTGACAGGAAGAGAGCAACGAGGTATTGACAAAGGACTTAACTATGTTAAGTTACAAAACTATTGCACTCATCGTTCTCGAAATATCGCGTGCACAAAAATGGTGACAAAGAAACACGAATAAAGAAGAAGAACTAGATGTTAATTCGTCACAAAGACGAATTGGTCATCTGCGTAACCGCTCCGATCATTAAATTTAAAGAAAATGTGATAAACTATGTATATCAATTATCATTGCATGATGACGGTTATGATTAGGACAAGTGATATTCTGAAGTTACTGTGTACCAAGTTTTTTTTTTTTAACTTAATCCACCCCATTCATGAGATATGCGTGAAATACGATTCTCTTTGTGACGTCATAGATGACGCCACAAGTATTCGGCATGCAAAGTAGTGCCTAAACTGTTATCTACGGATCATAGGCTATCAGCATGAGCAATACAAGGTAGGGGTCATCGTTTATTCTAGAAAGAAAATGACTGATTTAAGACTTAATTTTAAACGTACGCGTACGCGTTCGTCGTGACGCCCGCACGTATATGATAAGCACGCATGATGACCTTTGACCTGAAGTTACTGTGTACCAGGTTTGGTGATATTACTCGACTCCAGTCATGAGATATGCCCGAAATACGGTTTTTCTTTGTGACGTCATAGATGACGTCACAATACTTTGGCATAGAAAGCGATGCCTGAAATGCTATCTAGGCATCAAATTTATCAGAATAAGCAATAAAAAGTAGGGGTCACCGTTAATTCTAAAGAGTTATAAGTCATTTAAAAATGCCCATTTTTCACTACGCGCGCAATGCGCGCGCATTTACGTTTTTTGGACTTGTAAGCCATATTTTGGGTCCTAGTGGTCGGAAAAGGGTTCTAATTGATGGAGAATTCAGTCAGAAATCTAAATCCATCGAAAAAGCGACGATATTTGGTCAGAAAAGGGGTGCGCGCGGAAAAAAACGCGCGCGTACGCGCGCGCACCAAATGCTCCAAATGACCTGAAACGTATGCTACTGTTAATAAGAAGTCATTTGGAGCAGTTTAAAACTTTTGAAATTTTTTACGCGACCGTACAAGCCCATCGTGACGCGCACGTGATTAGGTCCAAAAGTTGACCCTTGACCTAAACTTAACTTCTGCCAAATTTGGTTGTTTTATTCCACTGCCGGCTTGAGATATTGCAAATGTAGGCTGGGACTAGCTTTTGGCTTATGACGTCATAGATGACGTCACAGACATTGACATGAAGAGAGCAACGAGGTATTGACATAGGACCTATGTTAAGTTACAAAGCTATTGCACTCATCGTTCTCGAGATATTGCGTGCACAAAAATGGCGACAAAGAAACACGAATAAAGAAGAAGAAAAAAAATACTTCTTACAAAATCTATGGTGATCCGTGGTTACGCAGATCACCAAAAACTAGACTTTAATTTGTCACTAAGACGAATTGGTGATCTGCGAAACCGCTCCGATCATTAAATTTAAAGAAAAAGTGACCAACAATCTTCATTAAGTATCAATGCTTGCTAAAATATGTCTTTCAACAACAGCACCCAAGCTAAAATATTTGAAATGACAGTTCTAAAATACAAACTAATTGGAACTACAACTAGATTTTAATTCAATTCGTCACTAAGACAAATTGGTGATCCGCGTAACCGCTCCGATCATTAAATTTAAAGAAAATGTTGTCATTACAATATCGTTAATATTATCATTGCATGATGAAATAATGTCCCTAATCACCTGAAATTGTCTATTACATATTAGTTGAAAATTCGACGTGCACGTACGCGTTCGTTGCGACGCACGGACGGTTGTGATTAGCACCCGTGATGACTTTGGCCCTGCAGTTACTGTGTACCAAATTTGGTTATCTTAATCCGCACCATTCATGAGATATGCGCATAATACGATTTTTCATTGTGACGTCACAGATGACGTCACAAGTATTCTACATGCAAAGTGGTAACTGACCTCTTATCTACGGATCAAAAGCTATTAGAATGAGCAATACCAGGTAGGGGTTATGGTACATTCTAAAGAAAATTGTCTGATTTAAAACTTAATTCTAAACGTACGCGTACGCGTTCGTCGTGACGCCCGCACGCATATGATAAGCACGCATGATGACCTTTGACCTGAAGTTACTGTGTACCAGGTTTGGTGATATTACTCCACTCCAGTCATGAGATATGCCCGAAATACGATTTTTCTTTGTGACGTCATAGATGACGTCACTACACTGGCATAGGAAGCGATGGATGAAATGCTATCTGCGCATCATACTCTATCAGAATAAGCAAGAAAAAGTAGGGGTCACCGTTAATTCTAAAGAGTTATGAGTCATTAAAAAATGTCCATTATTCACTACGCGCGCAATGCGCGCGCATTTACGTTTTTTGGACATGTAAGCAATTGACCTGGAACATATAGTACCGTTAATATGAAGTCATTTGGAGCATTTTTATTTTTTGACGCGCCCGTACACGCATGTGAAGACGCGCGCGCGCACGTGGTTTGGACCAAAAGATGACCCATGACCTGAACTTGACCCTTGCCAAGTTTGGTAGTTTTATTCGACCGCCGGGTCGAGATATTGCAAATATAGCTTAACTCTAGCTTTTTTACTAATGACGTCATAAATGACGTCACGGGCAACTGATCACACTGACAAAAGTTGTGTGTTGAGGTGTTGACACGTGACGTAAATATGCTAAGTTACAAGATGATTGACGATGGCGTTAATGAGATATCGTCTGCACAAAAAGTGACCAGAAAGATACATGAATAAACTAGACTTTAATTCGTCACTAAGACGAATTGGTGATCCGCGTACGGAAATCCAAATCCATCGAAAAAACGACGATATTCGGTCGGGAAAGGGGTGCGCGCGAAAAACGCGCGCGTACGTGCGTGCACCAAAATGCTCCAAATGACCTGAAATGTATAGATCTGTCAATAAGAAGTGATTTGGAGCATTTTTGCATTTTACGCGCCCGTCATGACCCGTACGCGCGCGAGGTATGGTCCAAAAGTTGCGTCGTGACCTCAGCTTGACCTTTACCAAATTTGTTCTTTTTAGTCCTCCGCCGGCTTGAGATATCGCAAATGTAGGTTAAGTCTAACTTTTGGCTTTTGACGTCATAAATGACGTCACAGACGCTCTATCAATCTGACAGGACAACTATGCCGAGGTATTAACATGAGACATAACTATGCTAAGTTACAAGATTATTAACGCTGTCGTTCTTAAGATATCGTCTGAACAAAAAATGACCAGAAAGAAACCTGAATAAATAAAGATTCTGACGAAATCTATGGTGATCCGCGTTTACGCGGATCACTAAAAATTTCGTACAAACTCTATGGTGATCCGCGTTTACGCGGATCACCAATAAACAAACAAACAAACAAACAAAGAACC
>JZLH01S0149844.1:0-10000 GCA_001188425.1 Eucidaris tribuloides
AGAGATCAATTCATACCTTGAAAGGGGTTTTTGACAATATGGGAAATATTTTTCTGGAGTATTACTTCACATTTTTTGGAAAAATCGGCAAAAAAATCACTTTTCTGCCCATGATTTCCAACTCTAATGTGCTTTGAATCTTCTTAAATAGAGTATATCATCTTGGAGAAAATTTAGTCCCCTTTAATATGATGTCACACACATGGTAAGATATGGTTCTGTTACAAAGTTATCTTCCGAAATCTAAAAATTGATTTTTCAAGGCGGCCATTTTGAAAAAAATGGCTGCCACGGCTCTCCTGGGCAAAATTCTCGAGGGCCCAATATCAGAATTTGCGTTTTATGTGGAAATCAACATCTGTGCCAAATTTGGTGCTTTTAGACAAAAGTGAACAATTATTCGATTTAACCGCCGGACTATTGAGGTATAATTCAGATAACCTTAACACCATGCATTATTAACGCTTTCGATGCTATAAGGTAAAATACAGTGCGTATCAAAAAAAAAAGTCTATCAAAATTTTGTTTCAAATTATGATGTCTATATTTTGATGTCAATAGATGCTCTGAAGTCTTATCTTTCAAATGCCATTAAAAAAAAGTTTCGTTTATGCTTGAGCGAACACAGAACGTTTATGTTGGGGGTTCAAAAAAAAGGCTTGCGCCAAAATGGCAGAAAATGAGAAATATGATCATCAGACTTCTTGCTAATCAGTAGACAGACTTCTTGCTAATCAGCAGACTTCCTTTAACCTTTTCATTATCTTTGCCATTATTTTCGAATTATGCTTTCAAAATTCATTTACAAAGCATCGGTGAACTGAGGTCTTGCTGTTGCTGTCATGTACCTTGTGCCAAGAGGACATTGATATAGTCGAAAATCTCGGGGGTCCCCCCTCCCCCGGAAATTTTTCAATGATTAATTTTTAAAAAAACTAAACACATTCAGAATCTGTTATTGGTGTGATATGACCTTTGGGCATAAAGCTTTCAAATAAAAGAAAAATCACCAAACCTAAACTTGTGCTTAATGGCCCCTAAGTTTTATATTATCAAGTTCAAAACCAATTCCCATTGGTTCCAGATATTTGCTATAGCTGATCACTTTTCACTTTTCTACTTTTGTTTTTATTTCACCTTTTAGTGCTCTTTTGAGTATTCATTTGGTCTTAAGTCATTTTTTATATAACTTTAAAAAAAAATCTGATGGCATATCTTTATTATTGTCGGGGTGACAAAATCTGATATCTCAAAAAGATATAACAAATACAGGAGAACAAATCACCCCCTCCCCCCCCCCACCACCTAGAAAAAAAACGTGGTTGCATAAAAAGTTTTAAAAATTGGAAATCCTCTTCAACAGTAGCTCTAACCTTTGAGATCTAGGATTTCAGGAGAACAGTCATGTAAGCTGGCTTTAGCAACAAAATGACGTTGAAAACTCATTTTCATCGAAATCGAGCTGCAAGTTTGTGTCACAATATAGCTATGGTTAGGGTAATTCTTGTTTTACGTTCCCATAAAATTCATTACGTCGATAAAACGAAACTCCACGGCCGTTTCGTCCCACTTTAGATTGAAATCACATTGATGTACTTGTCAAACAACTCACTGTCAGATGAAAATACATAATTTTTGTGAATATTCAGAGACTAGCCCGGGAGACTATCCATCAATGATGTAGTGCTCATCCGGCATCCAGCGAAGAAATTCACGCAATTGTTAATGTTTGTGATTTTTAGTAAATTTCGCAAAAAAAACATGAATATTTTTAAAGACAAAATTCCACAATTCCGTGTAGCTTTATCAAACGAAACGTCGCCCCTCCCCCGCCTCCCCCCCCCCAAAAAAAAAATAAAAAGATGTCGGTCAACAAATGACGGAGAAGCGTTATTGTGATTTTCAAATAAATTTTGCATAAATTAGCATACACAATTTTTTAGACAAAATTTCACAGTTATGTTTAGAAGTTCAGTGAACCACACGTATAGTTCTACCAGATGAAACAAAAAGAAAATCAAAATTGGTCAACAAATAAAGGAGAAGAAGCATTTTGTTTAATATTTTTCTTTTAATGCACATAAATTAACATATTATGAGTTTCATTCTGTGTAGATGTTTTGAATCCCTAACCTAGTGCTATCATATAAAGAAAACGGAATAAAAATCGGACAAGAAAAGACGAAGAAGCATTTTGAATTGTGGACGGACGACGGAAGACGGACGTCACGCCACGGCTGATACACATTGTATTTCTATCGCATCGTTTATCACTGTCGGCGTCATAGCTTATTCACCCCCCCCCTCCCTCCCTCCCTCTACCTCTCTCGTGCCGAAACGGTACTATACCGATCATTAGAACATTTAATTCCGCCGATGAAAGACCCCTTCCCTTATCACTTGTATAGCTATCCTTTCTTACTGAACCCTACACAGGGGCGTCGAACTTTGAAAATTAATTATGCTAATTTAAGCACATTTATTCAAAATGAATTAAAAATGATAAAAATGCCACTTCTCCTTCCTATTTTAGGGGCATTTCCTATTGCGCAGACTGATAAAGCTAAGTCAGGGCGTTCAAACTTTTACACAGAATTTTGACATTCATTGATTATGCTAGTTTATACAAATTTATTCAAAATCACAAAATGCCACTTTTTTTCTTGGTGGATTTTGAGTTTGTTTTTCTGATCGGGGAGGGAGGGGGCAACTGTCATTACAAGGTGTACACCATGGGCGTGTGAAAAAAACGCGTAAAAGTTGTTTTTCACGGTCGAGTGACGTACGCGCGTATAGTGAAAAGGGGTATCAACATCGCAAAAATAAGGGGGAAAGGGGCATACTTTGAACAGAAGGTTTACTTTAAGGTTTGCTTTATGTTTGTCATATCTTCACCATTTTAGTTCACGCACGTGTAACAGTAGCGTATCTACATTTAGCTATGATATGTTTTTTCTAAACTACTTTCTTGAGAGGATATCTGATCCTGAATTTTCTTTTGTTCCCTCGCTATTTTCTTTTTCTCTCCCCCCCCCTTCTCGCTCCGTTATATTTTTTCTCCCCCTCCCTCTCCCTTTTCTTCCACTTCTTTTTTTTTCTTTCTCTTTTTTCCCTTTTCACCCCTTTCTTGTCGTTTACCGGCATACCCCATATCAGGCAGCTTGCCTTCGGGTGCTACGCCGTCTTCCATCGAAATTGATTTTTTTTTTCGGGGGGGGGGATCCACAACTTTTGATATGTATGCATAATAATGTTTATGCTTATGTATACGTAAAAAACATGAATTGTAATTTGTTGTTGTCATCAATTTTGAATGAAAGAAATAAATGTATTATGAATCCGAAAAATCTGAAAGGGTATCTTTTCAGAATTGAGCACTAGTTTAAGGTATTCTGAGATCAACAAATAGTAACTTAAAATCCATTTTGAAAGTCCATACAACGCGTATGGTGTACATTTTGTAGTGACAGTTCCCCCTCCCCGCCCCCGGGTATCTGATAGGGCTTGCTATATAGAGGTTTCTAAACTTCTACACAGAATATGGAAGTTCATTAATTATGCTAATTTATGCAAATGTATTCACAATTAATAAAAATGACAAAAAAGCCTCAAAGCCTGATATGGCATAATTTTGAAAAGCGTTCTAAGATCGCGTGATGCAGGTGAGACATATTATTTACTCATTGTGTAACTTTGTTTAATTTTTCGCGCACAATATTGTATATTGCAATGATACTGCCTGAAATTTTTGACATCTTTTTTTTTGCCCCCAACCCTAATCCGAAACAAATGTATTGATGCCCCTGTCCCTACAATATTAGTATCGGAGCACAGACCCGAAAATGAAAATTTCGTGCAACCCACACTACATCTCAATTCCGACCCGATAGGATGGTAGAATAGACCCTATAGAACAACGTTAGGTACCTTGTATAGTCAAATTGTGGTACAGCATCACTCAAAAGATATAGGCCTTTGAACTTAAAGGGACACTTCGTAAGAAATATCAAAAATATAGAAGTAATCTCAAAATAATGTGTTGTATCTTGTCCTGTTTATGATGAAATCTCCTGAAAATGACATCAAAGATTAGAATTGATATCTTCTTTCAGTTGCATAATATATTTTTCACATGACCCACTTGGTGAGCCCACATTAAAGGTGAAAAGTGAAAATGTCAAATTAATTATACAGGGTGGCTAGAGAGAATGCAACACCTGCGATTGTTGATTTCTTCAACATCATCGGCAAAATGATCTTGATGTTCGTGTCATTAGCTAGAACATCTCTTTGTCAACAAAATAATACCATGTTCATTGATTTTGAGTAAGGCGTTTGGATCCTAGGGCCATTTTCTGAGCCAATGTTGATTCCCAAATTTGTGACTTCTTTAAATGCAGCGGTCCACTGAACACCAAGATATTCTCTCAATGCAACCTTCCATAGAGGTTATGCTGGCAGACAATAGGCATACCACTGCCCTTTCATTGTCATTAAAAGTTGTCTGCTATTGCACACCTACTTGACGCGAGAATAATGTGTTCCGTGGATCGAATTTGGGAACGACATGGCCTCATGAAAATGCCCCTGATTTCAAGCAGCAATACTGAAAAAAAAACGGTATTCATGATATCATTTTGTTGGGAAAAGAACGTTCTAACCATTAAAAGAAAAAGCAGTGATATTTTGTCGATGATGGTGACGATATTAATGATCGCATGCAGGTGCTGCATTCTTTCTGGGCCTGTATAATCTTGATAAAGTGATTTTCTCTTTAGTCAACATTTTCTTGCAGCTAGTGCTAAAAAGGATTTTATTTTTAATTGTGTTTGTTAAAAAAAAATATTGCGTTTTTTATATTGAATAGTGAAATCACATGATTTCCTCGCCTAATTTCAAAGGTTGAAGCTGCATTCCGCAATGGAAATTGTTTAAGATACTATGTATAAACAATGCGTATCGAAATTACAACATAAGACGAATTATTGTTTGCCCAAATACATCCAAGATTTGAGTAGGGATAGCATGATATAATTTTTTTTTTGGAAAATGAATTTTCTAACCATTAAAACAAAACAACTGTTATTACTTGTACAGGGTTTATTCAACAAGGTGCATAATGGTAGCGGACATTTGGCTACCTTGTTAGGATATTTTCAATATGCAATATCTCCAAAATAATGATTTTTGTAATGTATTTTATACAGTGTAGGCCCTGTAGGTACAAAACGGTGCTGTTTATAAATTTTTGCAAATAATACAAAACAAAACATTTCACTACATTTCTTGTAAACATAAATTGCCTATACATTATTCATACAACCCTTCTTCTTAATGGATTGGACTGGTTACATTAAAAAATGGGGAGTGGATACGTGTTGTTACTTTAATGCAATATCGTGCCTCATGAAGGACAGTAGATTTGGGATATGTGGAAGTTACACTTTTGTGAAAGCATCATCTCTCAATTAAAACTTTCAAAGCGATGTTACATGCAGATTTTGTGACAATTCTTTCACAGCGGACTTTTCTATACATGGTCCTTTGGAAGTTTAAGTGGAATATGTACTTTATAAAGTATCACAAAAATACATAAATCCAAACCCTGGGTCATACGAAACAAACTGATAAACAACAAGAAAGTAGTCGCAAGATCTAAAAATCTCAAGTCTCAAAATCTGGATTGTATATCAAGCGTGACTAAACAGAACAACTTAAATGATTTAAAATCACTGGTCATGGTCTAATTGTATACTGGAAAACATATCAAATATATTGTTCACGTTCCATAAAATTGCCAGAGAAAAACAACAACTTGCCATTTAAAATCTTATTTAACCTCACAAAGAAAACAAAACTTTCCCTGGTCATTTATTTTCCTCGTAAAATTCTATCAATAATGCAATGATTCCACTCACGGTTCCATTACTTTTTTTAACATATCACTCTGGTGAAAATAACAGGACACCTGAGAAAATCCGCACAATCTGAATTATCATTACTGCCATCACCACCACTATTACTACTGCTGCTTACATGTTTGAACCCATTGTATATCGTTATTTTTCCCTTCTTGTGTACACGCACATCATAAATTCATCATCTTGCCTACTTTCAAAATTTATTTTAAATTCGACCATGTATATATCTATCTACATTTTCAGAAAGATGACTCCGCTAAATGTGTTCCTTAATACCTAATGTCTAAACCTGAAGCATTCTTCACTACTGCTCCACTATTTCTTAATAATCTCCTGCGTGTATTTACGTTCAAGACAATTTAATTCTCATTGAGGTTCGCTTTATAAAAAAGATTCTCTCTGTTATGTCATTTGCGCATGTAAACTTGTGAAATTAAAAAACAAACATCATATTCCCTTTTCATAATGTTTTGAAAGAGTTTAATGACTGTGTTCTGATGTCACGTTGTAAGTCTTTTAAGTCTGTTGATCCCAGGATTGCTGCTTTGTTAAAGCGTATATAAAAAGTCGCTACAGATTTTGGTATAATGTATAGATGAATACTCCAACATGAGCTATATTTTAATAGAAAATTGATCGTTATATTGAGTAGGACCTAAGGAGATGTACAGGAGATAAAAATGTTATCTGATTTCAAAATGATATCAGTTTGGAAATATTTGAACACTGTTTTATGGAACAGGTCTACTCTGACTATGTGAAAATTGAACACTTATCTCTAATTAAGAGTACACGTGCTAGGTTTTAATCACTTACGCATTTCATTACCAATTCGACTGTCCCAATACCATGCAGAATAGGGTTAGGGTTAGGGTTAGGGTTAGGGTTAGGGTTGAGGTCAGCGTTAGTGCATAAAATTATCTTCGGAGCAATTGTCGCCGGAGCAAATGTCATGGAACCCCCAATACATGTATGTCGTTGATACGATTGAATGTACGTAAAAGTCAACAGAAACATAACAATACGTCTATACAATCATGCTGGCACAATCCCTATGTATGATTATTGTCATGAAATACTAGTACACGAAGTAAATGTGCAAATATCGAAGATTAACTTAAATCCTGAATTATACAGGAAACTCATGTAGTCAAGGCGGGTCTTCATTTATTCAGTTCATTGAAAAAAGTATGACTAGTGTTTTTTTTGTTTTGTTTTTTTTGTTTTTTTTACAGACGGACCAAATAACATCAAAACACAGCTCGAATAAGTTACAGTTAAGGCTAGTATATGTCCTTAATACTTTTCAAATGGCATTGTAATATTACACAATACGTTATTCTACAACACCTCCATAGATCATAAAATTACTTTTTAAACTCAGGATTTTTTTTTGTTCTTTTCAATGTTCAACAGTTTCCAACTACTAGTATATACTTGTGTTGTGATTGTTTCCAATTCATCGCCACAATGTTCTATTACAGGCCGTTATTTCGAATGTTCATTATTCCGAAAGAATGTTTTTCGACGGTTCCTTGTTTGGAAGGATAAGAATACCTCGCAATTTGTATTTCAGTTTGTATTGAATCTTTATTTCATTTTCGGATAAAAAACCCCTCAGGTACAGTACATACATTTGGGTGTTCGGAATAACGAACGCTTGGAATAATTCACCCCAATACTCCTTCTTCAGACCAATTTTTTTTTTCATAATGTTACTGTATATATGCCCCTCTATAACTCATTAAGAGTTATTTGTATATATTACCGTAGAGTACCATGTACATAATTTTGTATATATACATACTGCGTGAAAATGGTCTGTAATTATCATGAGAAGTTCGGCAGGCATTACCGTTTTCGGATAAATTCTAGATTGACATTTCAGGAAATGTTTAGTACAATAACTATTTCACTTATCCTACTTTAGAGACAGAAATTAAGCATCTGCACGGATTATAAAGACACTTCATATCTCATTTGTATGGGAAGGTCGCACACGTGTCATTCATAGAATCATGGGCACAAACACTTACGAATTAGAATGAGTTCAATCCTGTCAATAGAATAATTCATCATCGAGTGACAATATGTTATTTGAATATTGCCATCAAAGATGTATTTTCATAACAAACAGCATATTGTCCTTTTAATTTATACGGCTCGTGACGTACCTCAAAAGTGATATTAAAGGGTACAGAATGCCTGGTGTTATTGCACGAAGGAAAAATCATGTGCGCAGAAACAAGCTCCCAAAACTGTTTTCCTAAATTTGCTCAAATTGCTTCACACTACTTAAAGAATTACAGCTAGTTTGTCTTTTTAATTTCAAAGGAAACAATGACTGATAATGTAATTATTTGGGAATCTCAGTCAACTAATAATTGTGTGCCTTCCCTACTCAAATCTTGGATGTATTTGGGCAAACAATACATCGTCTCATATTGTACTTTCGGTTCGTATCGTATATTGATATATTAGCTTTAAGCTTTATTATCCAATTTTTTTTTATAAAACCTATTAAACACTAACTATGAAGATTACTGTAACAAACGGAAGTATAGAATACAATTATTTTAGCACTTAATGTTTGACTAAAGAGTGCAAATTCACTTTTTCAAGATTATACAGGCCCAGAAAGAATGCAGCACCTGCGATCGTTAATATCGTCACCTTCATCGACAAAATATCACTGTTTTTTGTTTTTGTTTTAATGATTAGAACATTCTTTTCCCCCAAAAAAATTGAGATTACTTCTGTATTTTTGATATTTCTGATGAAGTGTCTCTTTAAGTTCAAAGGCCTATATCTTTTTGAGTGATACCACAATTTGACTATACAAGGTACCTAGCGTTGTTCTATAGGGTCTACTCTACCATCCTATCGGGTCAGAATTGAGATGTAGTGTGGGTTGCACGAAAGTCACTATCCAGGCCGTTTTTCAGAATCTGCTCTCGTACTTATTTTATTTTTTTTTAATATAGTCGATATGTACGTTCGAAAACATTTAAATCAGGGGCGTATAGATAACGGGGAATGGGAGGTATGCATCTCCCAAGTTCACAAGGTGGTGGTGGTGGGGGGGGGGGTTGGGGTTGACATGTACAATCATATTATTACTTTTGTTTATTATTATTATTATTATTATTATTATTATTATTATTATTATGATTATGATTATTATTATGATTATTATTATTATTATTATTATTATTATTATTATTATTATTATTATTATTATTATTGTTATTATTATTATTATTATCATTATTATTATTATTATTATTAATTTTATTATTATTATCATTATTATTATAATTATTATTATTATTATTATTATTGTCGTCGTGTCACCTTTATTCTCTTAAACATTCGTAGTTCTGATCCCCCAAACAACTGTCTTCTGCTCCTAACGGGGTGGTGTCTAACAAGGGACGTTTGCAATGGACACTGGCAAGGGCGTCTATCCGTGTTTCGGATGGGGGGGGGGGGCAAAAGTGAAAAATAAGTTTAAAAAAATCGGCGCGCTATGCGCGCCAAATTGCCATATAGACTTTTGCGCGCATATTATGAATTTTTCAAGTTGTCCAAATTCATGGGGGGGGGCACGAATTGCATATGTTAGCCCCAAATTTCAATTGGTGGAGGCGATTCCCCCCCCTCAGGATCGACGACTCATGGACACTGCGTGTAAATCTGAGGAATGCCAGGATATACTCCTAGTCTGCTTCCAGGGGCACGGCCGCCAAAGAACTAATCCTATTTCTGCGAGCAAATTAGGCCTACTATCAGTTGACTGTCTTGAACGAGACAAGTTTTCTGAGGTTACTTCGCCATAGAGGGAGCAAAAACTTGCATGGCTCTGAACGAGACCTAGATATATCCCCCACTTTTGGACCTGAAGGGAGGGAATGGTCTGCACAAATCATCCCCCTACTTTTCCAGCAAAATGGATTTTGAACTCAGTTACGTTTAATGCTTAATTTTGTCAAATGAATATTACGCGGCTCTTTTAATTTTATTGTTGAATGGTCCTGTTGAGATGTGCCACTTCCAATGCGTCTGCTTTTCAGAGAACA
>JZLH01S0149844.1:12500-16527 GCA_001188425.1 Eucidaris tribuloides
TTCTTTTGTTTTGTGAGACCCGAAATAAAACCGTGAGTCTATTCAATCTATGGAAATGTATGCAGTCACGTATACGGATCATAGTACACTATGTACCGTGATCAGCATAATTGTATTAGGCTTCATTCAAGCCAAATACATGCATTATAATTTCCATTTAAAAAAAAAATCCTAATCGTCCCTCCAAAACCTTTTGGTGACAGAGAGTAGGGGAGTCATGCTTTCAAGGATTCGTCACGGGTTCAAAAGTATGTTGGGCAAGATTACACTTTATTGGGAAATGTTCAGTTGGCTAGATGTACAAACATTGATAGGAGAGAGAGATAATTCTACCACTACTTGAAATAACGTCTAGCAAGAGTTCCTTAATGCCTGTTTTCGGCATCTCTTATGCGTGGGAAACTTTAACTGCTGAACCGGAGTGACTGGCACACCGTCATCGCCGCCAGACCAGAAAGCTCTCAAGTTCCAGTCGACGTCGTTTCGACCGGACAGGACTGCCAGATGATGCTTGGCTGGATCTTCCATCAGGCATGCTAGCTTGCAGCGCATCTTTGAGGTCGGCACTCGGGAAGAGGGAGCTTCTTTGAAGAAAGCTGGGAAGAGGGGAGCTTCATGCTTGCTCATTCACATTCACGCTTTGGCAAATAATGGGGAATCTGTATTGGATGCAAGATAAATGAGTACAGTCATATTTACAAAGGAATAGCTGTACGTATTTGATTAGTTGGTAATATTATGGGCAGCTTGAAGGGAAAATTTAATACTTAATATTGTTTTGGAGTTTGCTAATTACGAATTTTACTTTACAATATTTCAAATCCCAAACAATCGGTTAAGTAATAAAAAGCATAATCTTGCATCAGCATATCAAATTATTTATAATCATGCATAGGGAATGAATGCACACAAAGTTGAAAATATCCTACTATCGATGATAAACAAACAGTGTTTAAGCTCCCACTGGGGTAGAGGCCATACTTCAACTAAAGGAAGGTGATTTTGTTCCTACAGCCAGAAACAACTCATTTGGAAATACAGCAGATATCTACAAGGTTGCATGGGCAGAACATGACTTGCTCAATATTTTATGCGAACAGGCCGGCAAAGCTGTTTATGTGCCACTTGTGGGACAATAAAAATGTGCCCTTCTTTTTGTAATCATTTGATACAAAGAGGTTGCCCATTTCCAATTTCAGTAAAATGTTCTGACAGTTGAAGTGTGAACGTTCATTGGTTCTAGGGACGTAACTCGCCGCCATAGGAGCAAGCTCGCCTCAGAGACGACTCCCACCTGACCATATCCCCATGGATCCAACATCTCGCCCTCCCCCCCCCCCACCGCGAACGAACTCCGCCCTCGAGGACAACTCCCAAAATAAGGACAGACTTCCCCAGATGATGTTAACAATGGTTTGCATGTTAAAAACAAAAACAAAAACAAACAGAATGGCCCTTCGGGGAAGTTGTCATGATTATTTAAGAATGATTCATTATGTCAATGTATCGTTCGCCTATAGACGATCATTTGTTGTGTGCCGGGCAGGAAGGACACAAAGCTGGCACAAAGTGTTATAAGTACTACGTTCCGTTTTTTTTTTTATTTATTTATTTTTTTCTAACGCAGGCACATGAACAAATATTGCTAATTTAGAAAGCATGCTGCATCTAAACTTACTAAGGGTTAAATCCTTGGCCTGGTCGGACGTATTTCAGCGGAGTCTCAGGATTATCATCATTTTTGCAGATTCTCAGCTGCAATAACAAACACAAGAAAAAAGAAACAATTCAGCCATTGCTCGGCATTACTCTTACAGCACAATCAAAATTATTTAGACAGCCTAACTAGTCCTGAGGAATTAAGTATCGATTGTTCTGCAAATTCTTCTTTCAGAGGAAAGAAATCAATATTATTACTTTTGAATACATATATTATGACAATATGGTCTCCTCCCATTCTCATTGTTAGAGTATACTGTTTAGCAAAGGACCTTAGCTTAGCAGCAGTTTATAAATGAATCGGAAGTTTTGTAATACATATGTAGCTTAGGTTAAGCCATGTCAGCACTTCCATACTCTGTTAAATCAATCGGCATTTTCCCACTGACCCAAGTAAAAAGGAAAAAGGTCAAAAATCTCATTTACTTGCCACGGTCAGGGGATGATCTTGGCCACTTGCAGGTTTTTGTCTATTTTGAAGTCCTTACATAAACGACTGCATGGCTGTGGTTCTGAATAAGCTTGTCAGCTTTTGTTTGCTATATGTAGCACCTACTATAAGCCAAAGAAAACAGCAAAATCAATTTAATACCGATCTCTTTATTGCATAACAGGCCGCTGATATTCAAATCACATTTGTTATAGTGCAAGCAGGCGCCCCTGATATTCAAATCACTGTGTTATACGTGAAAGACGATAGAAGACGCATAGACAATCATGATATCAGCTTGCATAAATTCCCTCAGTGTAAAGATTTATACAACACTGACATGGTGTTTTGGTTGCTTTTGAATGATGGTATCTAATTGAAGAAAGGTTTTTCAATTTGTGTAGGAGGTTGATGGATTGGAAAACTCTGATCATGCAGCTGATTACAGTTTGCATGGATGAATTGAGAGGAATTAACTTGTTTCTTCCTTTTCCCTTCCTGATGAACATGATGTAACCTTACTGCCTGTAAATGAAATGCTATACATTAAACAACACACAACACACACACACACACACACACAGGTACAACACTCACACACAGCACACACACAACACCATCAGACACACACACACACCACACAACACACACACCACACACACACACCACACACACACACACAACACACACACACACAAGACAAACACAGCACACGCGAGACGCGGAGCCACACATACACGCCACGTGGAAGGTGTGCACCGACCGCACGACGCAGCACGACACGACGCCACCACGCACACACACATCAGAGCTATTTCATTACACCTAATATGCAGAGACCGCGCATCCCTATATAATAATTTTTAATGTTTGGTAGATGTTAATCGTTATATGCATATGTGTGCATTCACAGAACTCCGACAGGTATATACTAAGAATATTATAACAAATATACCTCTATAAAGCAATAACAAGATGAAAACAAGGTAAGGTACATATGCTCATTTTCTGTTGCGCTGCAGAATTGTAAAATTGGAGAAAATTTTAATTCCCTATAATATATAATCTAGTTTTATATTATAATTTTGTACCTTTATTTTATGATTCGAAATCAGTTCTATTTAATAGAATTATGTCTTTATTAATTATTTACATAATCTCACACCCCGCATTCATGGGATACCTTCATGACAATAAGTGAATCGTGGGCAGTGGTATAAATACAACCATAACCATAATAAACCATATTTTGGGAGGTAATTGGACACAAATTCAGTCACCCCCCCCCCCCATCCCTAATATAATGACGTAAAGTTTGGGATGTCATCTCACCTGATGAGCCTAAATTGATTGCAGGGCGAAGGCGAGAAACCTGGAGACGTCTTCCCCTGTAGCCGGCTGGGTCAGGAGGTTTGCAGGCTGCGTGTAGTCAGCGCACCGTCGTGCTCAGAGCGAAGCCACAGTTGACTTCACACAAACCTTGGGCGCGGTATTTGGAGAGCTGCCACAACTTCACCATCCCAGAGTAGATGCGACCCAAAATATCGCAAGATAGCTTCAGACCTGGCTTGCGTCGCTATCCTACGAATTAACCGGCGTTATTTGGGACTTCATCCTGTACAAATACAGTGTGCGCAGGAGGAAAAAAGTGGTAAATCTGAAGCTCCGCTTTGCTAGCGAGGATGCTCGATAAGTGATGTCGGAATAATGAGCGCTAACGGCTGGCAATGCCGCAATCAATCAATTAGCGCGTAACTGTAGCGCAACGGTGCATGTTGGCAATCATACTACATCTGATCTATATAATGCTCGATGACGCGACATTCCGTTAATCGAGAAACATATTATAGCCTTGATAGCCAGACCGGCTATCAATGT
>JZLH01S0149844.1:20914-33601 GCA_001188425.1 Eucidaris tribuloides
TCTGGTATCAAGGCTATAATATGTTTCTCGATAACGGAATGTCGCGTCATCGAGATAATATAATCAGTGTAGTATTTGCACATGCACCGTTGCGCTACAGTTACGGTAATTGATTGATTGGGTAATTGCAGCGTTAGGCTCATTATTCCACAGTCATTATCGAGCATCCCGCTAGCTAAAGCGGAGTTTCAGATACCACTTTTTTCCTCCTGCGCACACTGTATTTTGTACAGGATGAAGTCCCAAATAACGCCGTTAATTCGTAGGATAGCGACGCAAGCCAGTCGAACTATCTTTGATTTTTCGGCATCTACTCTGGATGGTGAAGTTGTGCAGCTCTCCAAATACCGCGGCCAGGTTTGTGTGATAGTCAACGTGGCTTCGCTCTGAGGCACGACGGTGCGTGACTACACGCAGCTCAACCTCCTGACCCAGCGGTACAGGGGAAGAGGTCTCCAGGTTCTCGCCTTCCCCTGCAATCAATTTGGTCATCAGGTGAGATGACATCCCAAACTTACGTCATTATATTGGGGGGGGGGGGGTGACTGAATTTTGTGTCCAATTCCTCCCAAAATATGGTTATATTATGGTTATGGTTGTATTTATACCACTGCCCACATTCACTTATTGTATGAGGTATCCATGAATGGGGGTGTGAGAATTATGTAAATAATAATAAAGACATATTCTATTAATATAGAACTGATTTCCGAATATAAAATAAAGGTACAAATTAATATAAAACTAGATTATATAGTTATAGGGAATAATAATTTTCTCCAATTTTACAATTGCAGGAACAGAAAATGAGCATATGTACCTTACCTTGTTTCATCTTTTATTTGCTTATAGAGGTATATTTGTATAATATTCTAGGTATATACCTGGAGTTCTGTAATGCACACATATGATATAACATAACATTACACATAATTATTATATAGGGATGGCGGTCTCTGCATATTGGTGTAATGCATGTGTGTGTGTGCGTGTGCGTGTGTGTTCTCTGCATATTGGTGTAATGCATGTGTGTGTGTGCGTGTGCGTGTGTGTGTGCGTGTGCGTGTGCGTGTGCGTGTATGTGTGCGCGTGCGCGCGTGTGTGTGTGTGTGTGTGTGTGTGTGTGTGTGTGTGTGTGTGTGTGTGTGTGTGTGTGTGTGTGTGTGTGTGTGTGTGTGTGTGTGTGTGTGTGTGTGTGTGTGTGTGTGTGTGTGTGTGTGTGTGTGTGTGTGTGTGTGTGTGTGTGTGTGTGTGTGTGTGTGTGTGTGTGTGTGTGTGTGTGTGTGTGTGTGTGTGTGTGTGTGTGTGTGTGTGTGTGTTTACATGTATAGCATTTCATTTACAGGCAGTAAGTTACTCATGTTCATCAGGAAGGGAAAAGAAGAAAACAAGTTAATTCCTCTCAATTCATTCCATGCAACCTGTAATAGCTGCATGATTCAGAGGTTTTCCAATCCATCAACCTCCTACACAATGAAAAACCTTTCTTCAATTAGATACCATCATTCAAAGAACCAAAACACCATGTCAGTGTTGTATAAATTTTACACTGAGGGAATTATGCAAGCTGATATCATGAGTTGTCTATGCTGTCTTTCTATGTCTTGCACTATAACAACGTGATTTGAATATCAGGGCCTGTTGCACTATAACAATGTGATTTGAATATCAGGGCCTGTTATGCAATAAGAGATCGGTATTTAAATTGATTTGCTTTTCTTTGGCTTATATAGTGTACATATAGCAAACAAAAGCTGACAAGCTTTTCAGAACCACAGCCATGCAGTGTTTATGTAAAGGGACTGGAAAATAGACAAAAACCTGCAGTGGCAAGATCATCCCTGACCTGGAAGTAAATGAGATTTTGACCTTTTGTCCTTTTTACTTGGGTCAGGGGAAAAATGCTTGATTTTAACAGAGTATGGAAGTGCTGACATGGCTTAACCTAAAGTACATAGTTACAAAACTTCCGTTCATTTATAAACTGTGCTAAGCTAAGTCCTTTGTAAACAGTATACTCTAACAATGAATGGGAGATACCAATTGTCATAATATATGTATTCAAAAGTATTGATTTCTTCCTCTAGAAAGAAGAATTTTGAGAACAATTCAGTACTTAATTCCTCAGGACTAGTTGGCTGTCTAAATATTTTGATTGTGTGTGAGTAATGGAGCAATGCTGATTGTTTCTTTTTTCTTGTGTTTGTTTTGCAGGAGAATTGCAAAAATGATGAAATCCTGAACTCCCTGAAATACGTCCGACCAGGCAATGGATTTGAACCCTTGTAAGTAGATGCAGCATGGTCTAAATTAGCAATATTTGTCATGTGCCTGGTAGAAGGAAGTTAATACTATACACTTTGTGCAGCGTTTGTGTCCTTCTGCCCGGCACACAACAAATGATCGTCTATAGGCGAACGATACATTGACATAATGAATCATTTTAAATAAATCATGACAATTCCCCGAAGGGCCATTCTGTTTGTTTTTGTTTTTGTTTTTAACTGCAAACATTGTTAAACTCATCTGGGGAAGTTGTCCTTATTTTGGGAGTTGTCCTCGAGGGGAGTTGTCCGGTGGGGGGGGGGAGGGGGGGGATTTGTCCATAGGGGATATGGTCAGGTGGGAGTCGTCTCTGAGGGAGTTGTCCTATGGGGGAGTAGTCCTAGAACCAATGAAGTTCACACTCAACTGTCAAGATTTTACTGAAATGGGAAATGGCAACCTCTTTGTATCAAATGATACAAAAGAGGGCACATTTTTATTGTCCCACAATGGCACATAAACAGCTTTGGGTGTCGCATAAAATATTTGAGCAAGTCATGTCTGCATGCAACTTGAATATTTGCCTGTATTTCCAAATGAGTTGTTTCTCGGCTGTAGGAACAAAATCACTTCCTTTAGTTGAAGTATGCCTCTACAGTGGGGCTTAAACACTGTTTGTTTATCTGGATAGTAGGTATATTTTCACTTTGTGTGCTTCATTCCTTGGCAATGATTATAAATAATTTGATATGTGATGTCAGATTATGTTTTGTATTTCTAACCGATTGTTTGGATTTGAAATATGTAAAGTAAATTCGTAATTAGAACCTCCAAAACAATATTAAGTATTAAATTTGCTCAAGTGCCCATTATTACCAACATATCAAATACGTACAGCTACTCCTTTGTAAATATGACTGTATCATTTATCTGCTCCATACAGATTCCCCATATTTGGCAAAGTGAATGTGAATGGCAAGGATGAAGTCCCCCTCTTCCAGTTTCTCAAAGAAAGCCTCCCCTTCCCGAGCGACCTCAAAGATGGTGCAGCTAGCATCCTGATGGAAGATCCAGCCAAGATCATCTGGAGTCCTGTCCGTCGAAACGACGTCGACTGGAACTTTGAGAAGTTTCTGGTGGGGCGAGACGGTGTGCCAGTCACTCGGTTCAGCAGTAAATTTCCCACGATAGAGATGGAAAACAGCATTAAGGAACTCTTGTAGACGTTATTTCAGTGTGTAGAATTCTAAGGTGCATGGGGCATCAACGGGGTCAAGTTCAGATGTGCAAGTTGATTAATTACAAATAGACCATTTTGATAATCTCTTCTGTCGTGAATACTATACATGATATCTATGTACCTCTTTAATGTGTTCCACCATGTCATAATGGATAAATAGTGTTTGTTTTGTAGCACACCTAAGTTAGACCTCAGAAACTGAAACTGTTTTTTAGGTAGGCATGTTAACACCTTGAACAATCTATGTTCGCCATTTCTAGTAACGTGGCAGGAGAACACAATTTGTCGCTTGGCTGATAAAAGGGCGATAGCATTAGTCTGACTTCCAGACCTTTGAATGGACCCATTACATACTACAGAAATTATTCTTCAATCAAGTACCTTGAAGACTAGTTTGTTAGGACTGACATGGAAGCACACACAGCTTGCTTCTTCTCCAAGAAAGAAAAAGTTGCATAGTCTGGTTTATAGTCTGGAAAATATTTTTAGCATATGCGTTAAGCAGAATGGCGTTAACATTGAATTGCCTCTAACTTAAAAACCATAGGCTATCTTCACATGAAATCAAAATGTTGTGAACTTTTGAGATCCTTCTTTCAAGTGAAAATATCAAATCAGCCAATGGTTTTTAAGTTAGAAGCAATTCAGTGTCAATGCCCTTCTGCTTAGAGCATATGCTTAAGGCCTTTTACCAGCCATACGATATAAACAAAATTTGAAGACATTACAAAAATGGTCTATTTCCAGCCACGATGGATATTATTACATTAATCTTTGTATATACATCAACACAACAAAACCTAACATTTTGCCACTGCCTTAATATTGGACACTGCCACTCAAGAAGCTTCAGCATATATACAGAAATCAGCAGAGATGTACCTCTCCTTGCTACTACTGATGAATGTTTCTCCCGTTTATGATGGCACCATGGTAAACTTCTAGATGAAGGGAATGGTGCTTGAGGCTACAGGGAGACATTCTACGTCTGTTGGAGTGGTAGGAAGAAAAGGTACCTCTGCATTATTTGAGTAGTTTGTATCATTTTTTTAAAGTAATTTTTTACACAGTTGTGTATTATGATTAATTATAGAACTGGAATGTTTACATCAATGTCAAAGTTAAATGGGAAGTAATTTAGTTGGCAATATCTCAGGCACTTTGTTTATATGTTGAAATTCTATTAAGGTCATGTCAATGAAACCTCTAAGAGCAAATGAGGATACACTTTAAATTTTGTAATAAATTGATCTACATACAAACTACCTCAATTTTGTGATAAATCTACTACATGTGCATATATATGTAGTAGTGTGTGTGTGTGTGTGTGTGTGTGTGTGTGTGTGTGTGTGTGTGTGTGTGTGTGTGTGTGTGTGTATGTGTCTGTGTGTGTGTGTGTGTGTGTGCATATTGAAATACTTCAGTGCCAACACTCTTTATTTTCTCAGTAGCAAGTGTTAATTGCACAAGTTAGCCATAATTTACAAATGGACAACTTAATGCATCATAATGTTAACATCCATAAAACGAGCGAAGCCATTTGTTAACATCACCAGTTCATTTTTAAAATCTATCAATTCCTGAATCACACATACAAGAAATCACATAATTTGCTGACTGACCAGCTGCATACACACATACATCTTATTGAATACTATCAGATTCACCTCTACAGAAAAACACATTTACAAACATGTTATCTATATATAATTTAATAGTTTATTTCAGGAACAATGCAGTCAGTATTGAAACTGTACAATGCAAAATATGTAATATTTACACATAATACAATTTATTTACACCCATATATGCATAAATACAAATATACATACACATATATAACTTTTTGGCATGACAGCATACTGCTTTGACGGTATCATCCTGACCCTAACTGACAAAAATTATAATGACCATTTTCATTCATCAAAACACATTGTTCACTGAATGGCATTGACACATTTAGACTCTATCCAATTTGAGGTTTGTGTTTACAGTGGAGACAAATTAAAGCGTCACTTTTACCATGGTTTTGCCATCTACATCTGAGTTGGTCGATATACAGTCAAAATGACCAGAACTAAAATTCCATGTGAATGGTAACAGTAAATGTAATTGTAGTATCGGGTGTACTACATTTGCACAGGTGATTATTTCATACACTAACCCTAACCCTATTCTGAACTGGAAACCCAATGGCACCCCTAACTCTAATCCTTTGTCCTCTGAGATATTGTCACCGGTGCAACTAATGCCGGAACAAATGTTGGCGCCTGTGGTATCGCCTAAATAGTTTATTCTTCACTTGAAATAACAGTACGTATACATAAGAGAGACGTCCCAATGCCAAGACCTCAACAAGCTATTGGCAAGACCTGGACCAAGACCTACAATTGAGTATAGAATAAGAAGTACACGTACTTAAGTCACATTTTGACGAAATTGAGTTAGCGATTGTTTTAAAGTCGTTACATGCTGGGAAATTGTTTGACAAAATTTCGGTCAAACTGACCCTTCCCTATTAGGGGGCAGGGGAGAGGTCAACTGGGCTCAAATTTTTAACTTGGTCTAATTTCTTCAAAATGTATCTCAAATTACTCCACTACAAGGATTAAGAAAATATGTAAATTGTCATGTATTCTGTGCTTTGTTGATGAGATATGGGGTCACTTCCAGTCAAAGGTGAAATGAGGTCAAATTTAAAACAACATCCAAATTTGACAAATTGCATATCAAATTGTCCATCTCATGGAGGACATTCCAAAAATATATACAATTAAGTATTTTTAACATTCATTTAAACAAGAAATGCATTTTTTTTCCTGAGACCCTTGTTTTTAAAAGAAGTACTTGAAGTCCACAATATTTGATAATTGGAAATTGACAAGTGTAACAACGTCTGTTTTTGTCCTATATTCATCTTTTATTGTGTCAATTAACTTCACTAAGTTTGGATGTAAAACTCAAACAATTGTGATCTGTAGACAAATTTGAAAACTTTGAGCCTTTGTTTCTCAAAAGTAGTATTATGTGACTTCAGTACTTCTTATTCTATACTCTTCAGTTGGTTTATTTCATTTTTCAAAATATCCCGGTATACTCGGGATTAAAAATATCTGCCCAAACACACATTCATAGATACAAACAAAGATTAACCCTTATACATCACAAATAAAGCAGGTAAATACTAAATAGCAGAGACTCCACCTCTCCTGTTTTCGGTGGGAAATCTCCCGCTTTGAGTCCATTTTCACAAAATCTCCCACCCTCCCGCTTGAGTTTTAATCTCTCACGCCTAGCTGTGTTTCTCATTTTTTTCCCCCGCCCAACCACCTTTTTGAAAAGAAATGAATCTGAATTGGTGGATTTTACCTCATTTAGTGTTGTTATATGTTCAAAACTAAGCCTAAGATAGCACCAAAGAGCTTCTAAAACCCTAAAAATGGCCTCCGGCCGCAAGGAATTTTATGCATTTCGCTGGTAATGTGGGATACGCACACATTGAGTCAGAGTATCCCATTTACTAGGAGGTCTCGGTGGGAGAATCTCCCGCTTAAGAGGTGTTTAGAGTTGGAGTCTCTGAAATAGTTATAAACAGCCTTAAAAAGAAAGTATTCAAGTTAAATGTTTACCATGTCCTGACATGAAGCATTTGTGCAGCAGTACATATTGTGCATTAAAATGGTCATGGGAATGAAATGGAGAAAAATACTAATTTGGAAATTCTGAATACTAACTTTTGTTCCTGTAGTCTGGCAGCTCTGCAGTGACTATTTCAATCTTAAGCCTGGTATCAACAATTAATTTCACTACATATCATCCTGATTGTTTTCCTTTCTCAATTTAAGAATACTAATAATCAATTACAAATCATTCACAAAAATAATCGAAATAAGAGCAGTGTGTCCCCAACATTTATACAGAAGATGCATTGCAGCTTTTTTTTTCATATCAGACTCTTTTTAAGATAATCGCACATTAAAACAATTACATACTTGGCTGCTTCATTCTGATGCCAAAGATCACCTCTTAATTAAGGAGCGTTATTTTGGCAAAATTTCAAGATTTAATAAATCTCTGTCTAATGATTTCAGAAATGTGTATCTACTTACATGGAAATGTTAAGAGAAATCTGTACAGGTGACTCCTATCATAACAAAGTCCTCAGGACCAGCAGTTTTCTTTTGTTGTAATTAAAACAGTTTAAGTATATAAAGACATATAGATAACAATCTTGGGACCTGAATTTTTACTTCATTGTAACATACCTGTGTTTTTTTATAACAGGAGTGCACTGTACATGTAATATAGATTAGTGGATTTTGGTGATGTATGCAATGTGCAAGAGGATACAATTTCAGTAAACCATGGAATTAAGGCACATACCTGTACTCTTAGGGAAAAAAAATGTCCCATGAAAGAGAATTCAACATATGCACGTCTCTGAATTCATAGCATTGAACAGATTTTTTTTTGTTTTCTTTTGAATACAGTATTTAAGGAGATAAACCTTAAACACACTATTGAACATTGTGGAGCTTCAATTTTAAAAAATGTCAAAATGTGATATGGACAAATAAACACTCTGGAGTAGAAAACTCTGGAAAGTTATGCTTCCCATGGCAAGATATGTATGGATAAACATCAAACATGACTTATGCATCTGGTGTACTCTTATCATACCAAGGAGGATTATGATGTAGCTCAGATTTTCAAAACTGTGAGTATCATTAAAGTATGCCTTTAATAATAAAAACGTAATTCATTAACAATGTACTATTTCCATAAAATATTCAAATTTCATGCCATGTGCTATAGACAAATGTTACTGCTGAAACCACAGTTCTAAAGATGTGAATAAGCTTGACTGCTATAAAAACATGTAATTCTAATAATTCTAATAGGCAAATGCATGCACATTTGTACATGTAAGAAATAGCACTGCTTGTCAAAACATTCTTGCAGAAATATGGACCATAAATTTGAATATGAGTATAGTATATTATTCTGACAATACATTTGATTTAAAATGTTTTGCCTGTGAAGAAAGTTGGTGGCCAAAGAAACACCAGGGAGATGTTGAGTAGAGGCCCAGCGAAGCCCCTCAATGCGACTTTGGGACTGCATGACCATTACCAAGACCAATGCTCAATTTGGATATATCACTGACATCAGTATAAACTTCATGCATTAAAGAGATATCACAGGACTGGTGCTGGTGGGAACAGTGCTCAGAAGCTGAGAATGTTATAGTTTCAAGTGTTTTCAATGGGGCATCAAAACAGACGAATGTTAAGGGTGGTGTGGAGAGGATGGCGTCAACCATAAATGTAATCCTGGTTATCAGGGAAGATAAAGATGACTATGAAAGGTTGAAGAATGCTCTAGGAACAAGATAGGAAGTTGGTAAATCCTTCAGAAGAGTTCAAAGACGAACTTGCATTTACTACTACTGCCAGTCATGACATGCATGATTCTGTGGGGGAGAGCAATACTGATAGAAGAAGCCACAGAGCACATGCTAAAGTCCAAGCTTGAAAAGCATAAGAGCTGTGATGGAGTTGTGTTACTGGGTAAGGATCCACAGTTGTTTTGAAAGATTATCAATTATTTGCTTGTTATTAAAGTTTTATTAGTTCCAGTTTGTAAAGTATGATCGATAGAGCGCAAATAAATTGTCATTATTTAAGGTTCCTTTTTCAAAAGATATTTGAAAACTAATGGGTCCTGTGTGGATATCAGAAGCCCCACTTGCTGACTCGATTCTGAGGAGGAAATAAACAAGTCAGATGATCACCTTCATAGACATCAAGGAACTGCAAATTCTTCATGATATGAATAAGCTTGAATGAATGACTTGATGGTGATCATGATCCACCGAGAGCAAAACTTCTGCTTGATATCAACGAAACATACTTGGGAAGTAGATCATTTCTGGGATTTTTTTCCAGAAGAATTGTTTGGAGTGATGGCAAAAGAAAAAAAATTGTGTGCAAGACAGGTTCGTGCGAGTAAAGGTGTTCTGCAGCAATATTCTCGGTTGAACAAAAAGACATCTGACACTGAAGTGAAGTGTACAAAATGTGATAGTTCTCTTGTGTATAAGGGAGGATCAACAGCCAGCATGCTTTATCACATACAAACTTTCTATCCTAGAGCGGGAGAATCAGAAAAGAGCTGAAAGATGGAACAAACCACGTTGTCATCGACAATGAAAGGGCGACCCAATCAGATCTCATATTTCATAGCGAACATGATCGCTGAGGATGGCCTGCCAATACGCTTTGTGGAAGGGCAAGGATTCAGGAAGCTCATGAAGAACCTTGATCCAAATAATAACATGCCAGCAAGGGAAACAGTCATGGAAATGCTGCAGGAGAAGTATCAAGACGAAATAAATCATGTCAAGTCCTGGATGGATACCCGTGACAAGATCGCTCTAACTACCGACTGTTGGACGAGTTTAAACCAGGATGGATACATGACTGTCACCGCCCATGTGATTGATGACGAGTGGAGAAGGTCATCTTTCGTACAGGACACAAGTCCAGTATCCAGGATTCCCTGCGAGGATGATGATGAGGAGCATGAAGGGCATGTCTGCTTCCACAATGTCACACGGCTGAGGCGTTGCAAGCCCAGCTCAAACGAATGGCCATAGACTAGAATATTGATGAAAAGGTGTGCGCAGTCATGCACAACAATGTGACGAAGATAAAAAAACATTGGCCAAACTCTTGATGCACCGTACGTGACCTGTGCGGCTCACACGCTGCAGTTATGCGTTAATACTGAACTTGAGGCCAGTAACAGTTTGACAAATGCAACTGGTGCTATCAGTCGTCTAGTTGGACATTTTAATTGTTCTGTTGTTGCATTGAAAGCCCCAACAGCCAGGCAAGAACAACATAACTTACCCAAACATAAACTAATTCAGCCTGTCAAGACACAATGGAACTCCATATTCAAAATGTTTGAACAAGTGGCAGAACAGCGTTGGGCAATCACCAGCATCCTAAGCAACAAAAGAGTGACACTTTGACGAGACAAATACTGGGCGACCATCGAAAGCATGACTAGAGCGTTTTTAGTGTAAGTTCATGTAACTGATTTTATTTCCTAACAGAAACAAAAATAGAGAGTAAAGTGTTTTTGTGAGTTTGGTCACCATATTCACCATACAGGTACAATATGCTTATTATACAAATAATTCTGATTGAAAGTTTCAAAAACTTAATACCAGTATTTTGCATTCTTTATTATTTATTCAGATTATTCTATTACAACATAAAAATAATCATATCACTCACGTATCATTTAGAGCATTACAATGTTGCATATAACATACCAAATGCAATACTGGAATGTGCATAACTGAATTTTCTTAAAAGAATTATTCATCATTGCCCCATGCATACCTAAATAGTGTGGTATGCACGGTACTTAAATAATGGATGGACAGGGGCAGTGCTTAATGACCCCTCGAGACTTTGTCCATGGGGGCATACAAAATAAACAACTTCTGGCTTATCTGCTATGGAAAGATCAAAGACTGCCTCTCATATTTGCCTTGAAAACTTGTCATGCAATCAAACTAATTTCAATGACATAACAAATTCAGCTTTGGATGGCAACTGGTAGAGAGCCAGACACACCCATCTAAACACCACAGATCACAGCAAGGACTAGGAACTGGTGTTCTCCTCAAAATCTGTGCTGCACTTGGACAGACTGCGTTGAGACACAATGTTGATGAGGATCAGTAAGAAAAGGTTGGAGAGTGATGTCGGTGTCGACCATGTCTGTATGAATCTCATGCAGGAGGCAACGAACTTGTAAAAAGAAACCTTGGAAAGATGACCACTCAGTGTCAGATATGTGGAAACGCTGTCTTCTAGTGTGTGCATCATGTCATCAGGAAGGAGAGAAAGAACACCATCACTTGTCTGTTTTTACCTATATATCTGCTGTGAAGATAAAACTTGCAGCATGCATAACTTTAGAGTGACTCATTTTCTGAAAATACATCACAACTTTGTTCTACACATTTGTCAATTTTCATGCACATAGAGGCAGCCAATGACAAGATTTTCTTTTTTTCAGGAGGGAGGGGCACTCCTCCCACCCCCCCCAACCCCGAACTTTACGAACTGCCAAAAACACCCTGGCCTTAGCATAGGGTTAACAATGATATTATTCTTACTTTGGAATTGCCATTTTCCCTCACTTTCTGTTTTCATTTAACATGATCTGATGACAAGACGGGAGAGGACCTATTACTGATGGCTCTGAGGGTTATCTTGGCTATAGACCATCTCCAATAACAGAAAAGGAAGCACTGAAAGAGGGAAAGCCTGGCAAACAAGTATCCAACGCGATGAAAGCAAGCGAGGCTTCAAAAGTAGACAAAGTCTAGTGCGGGACAGGAGGATTCAGTGACATGGATATGGACAAGTTTTAATGGACATTATTACCAGAAGGAAGCAGCACAATTCGCTGACTGCAAATAGCAGCTGGGAAGAAACAGACAAAGAAAAGCAGATCAGGGAGAGCATGGTCAAGTTTATTCACGAGGAGGACATTAAGTTGGCACCGAAGGAGAAAGGAGAAGAGGAGAAGAAGGCAGATGGTGCGGAAATAAGGAAGAGGGCATGTGAAACATACTGCAAAACCCAGGAAGAGTTACTAATGAAGATCAAGGAATCCAAAAGCCGTAATACTCAGAACTAATAGTGAAAAGTTATAGGAATCTTGTATAGTAAGTGCTGCAAAGTCACATATCTTTTAATCTTTCCTTCCTCATTTAAATCTGTTTTTTTTTTTTTTACTAGTAGAGAAGGATGATTGTCATCTTTTTTTACCTCTTACTTAATTTTACAGCCTCTTTTGTTTCATTTTTTTTCAGGCACCTCACCATGGAGGTCCAGAAACAATGGAAGTGAGACTCTAGCACTTCTCAACCGAAAAATGGAATTTGATCGGCAAATGAGAAGAGATGAGATGGAGTGGAGAAGAGACCAGGAGGAAAGAGGATGAGCTGAAGAGTTAGAAAGAAGGCGTAGGTGTGAGATGCTACAGTAACAAATTGCAGGAGCAAGTGTTTCAGCAGCATCTTCTTCAGAAACTGGAACAAACCCAGCTACAAAATCAACAAATGCAAACCATGATGATGGCATTTATAAAGT
>JZLH01S0149844.1:34728-48928 GCA_001188425.1 Eucidaris tribuloides
GTTTGATGCTTCTCTGCAACTGATTCAGAAACTGAAGCAGATTCAACTGCCCAGCTACAATATCAACAGATGCAAACCATGATGATGGCATTTATGAAGTCTTTAGAAAAGCAAAATTGTAACAAAGTCTGTTAGATGCTTCTCTGCAACTGATTCAGAAACTGAAGCAGATTCAACTGCCCAGCTACAAAATCAACAAATGCAAACCATGATGATGGCATTTATAAAGTCTTTAGAAAAGCAAAATTGTAACAAAGTCTGTTAGATGCTTCTCTGTAACTGATTCAGAAAATGAAGCAGATTCAACTGCCCAGCTACAATATCAACAGATGCAAACCATGATGATGGCACTTATGAAGTCTTTAGAATAGCAAAATTAAAACAGTGTCTGTTTTATGCTTCTCTGCAACTGATTCAGAAACTGACGCAGATTCTAACGAAAACAAACAATTTCATTCCAGGAAGCCACACACTGACAGGTCAAGAAGAAGAACATCATCAGGTTATACGTGTGCAAGCTAGTGTGCCATCAGCACACAAAGAATTGATACCCTAAAGTCATCAAATTGCTTTGAATTAGTAGTTCCTGAACCACTCCACTGCTTCATATTCCCAGAGAAAGGAGACTATTGTGTAGTAAACTTTCATCAGATCATTGGGAAAACCTGCATTCCAGAAAAAAAATCTGAAGAGCGACCCTCAAGTTTGATGTGAACTTGAAGCACTGGTGAAGGTGGTTTGGTTCCACATACAAGAGTATTCATTCCAAGGATGTCAGCCTCTTCCACGTTGCTGCTGTACTCGATCCACATCATCGCACTTTGGGTTTCATGCCAGATGAACGTAAGGACAGAATTATGCGACATATCTGCGGCCTGCTGCCAGAAAGAGTCGGCGACAGAGAAGAAGATGAGGAGCAAGGGGCGGGACCATCTACCTTCCTTGACTTCCTTTTCACAGGAACTGAGAGGCAGGTACATCATCAAGAAGAAGATGTGGACGAAGAA
The DNA here is from genome assembly GCA_001188425.1 of Eucidaris tribuloides. Lineage (NCBI taxonomy): Eukaryota > Metazoa > Echinodermata > Echinoidea > Cidaroida > Cidaridae > Eucidaris > Eucidaris tribuloides. The sequence goes on from JZLH01S0149844.1 coordinate 35,736, forward strand.
GATGCCTACTTTGCGGAAAGGGGTGTCATCGGACACAAATCCAGTCACCTGGTGGATAGAGAAAAACACTGTTTTTCAGTTAAGCGTTTCTGCCAAGAAATACCTTATTATTCCAGCGATGGCTGTTCTATCAGAACAAGTCTTTCTGCTGGCAGGAAATATTGTAAAACAAGAGGTCCAACACTGGCAAAGAAGAAACCTACAACTGGAATGTGGCTAGCAAAGAGCACTCCATGCCTTGACACGATCAGCCACGACAGACGAGGGAAGACTCACTTCTCGAGGAGATGCAAATCTACAAGGCAACCCCCTACGTCGACATGGAGGTTGACCCTCTGACATGGTGGCGGGAGAGGGAGAAGGACTTCCCAAGGCTCGCCGAACTCGCCCGTAAATACCTTTGCATTCAAGCGAGTTCATCGCTGTCTGAGCGATTATTCAGCAGGCTGGGGTAGTGCAGAGAAGTATGTAAGCACCTTAATAGGGTCATATAAGTCAATCAGAGGTAGCGTTCTTGACAAAATAAGTAACACAACGAGAAACGGATGTGTAACAACTGACGTGGTGGATAAACCATTGGCAAAGGAGAAAAACAATGATATCCATTCATTTCCTTGTGCACAACACCCACTGGACTCGATGGCTAAAGAGGCAAACAAGTCGTTTACAAAAAATTGAAAAGGAAATGCTAAAAAATTGTGCACTCCCGTATGTCTCATCGGGCGAATGCCATGCCCAAGCACTTATTCACGTGTCTTCAAAATTAAAATTAAAATTAATTTCACAACAAAAGTTGCGGGTAAATTGAGGAACTACAATCCTTCCTAAATGACAAACACATCTAGAAAAGAATTCCAAGATTTGTGGGTGATAGATTTGGTACAGCAATTCCATTTTACATCAGCAGCACAATTCTCGTCTTTTTTCCGCGTGTACACAAACCAACACATGATCTTTAACAAGCTTTCGTCAATGGATGGAAATGTTGGGAGAAAACCAAATTCACATTTGTTGCCTTGGCATCATCCATTACTTCATCACACAACCATGGCTCACACTCACCTCCCAAGCATCAATCTAACATTCTGGACCTAAATCATCATTATGCAACTGCCCACGCAACCCTCCAAAACTGGATACAGGATCCCACTTCAATTGTTCAAAACAAAACTGTCTTCGGGACTGAAATTTCTGAGGACAACACCCGGCACTTCCTGGTAAGTGACCTTGAAGATAAAAGAGATGAGGTTGTATATAGAACCCTTCAGGTACTGTCAGATGGAGCATTTTGGAATACCACGCCAATGACAGACCACGCTGCATCATGTAACACAACCAATATTAGTGGGGAGCGCAACTTTGCATTCCTGGATGCCCATCTCACCAATGCCCCAAGCTCCACCATCGCTAAGCTTGAATCTAAGGTAATGTTTAAGAGAAATGCAACACAAGAGTGACTAAAATGCCTGCATGCCTTGAAAATAAAAGAGATGAGGTTTAAAAAAAAACCTTCAGGTACTTATCCAGGGAGTGTTAGATGTTGTCCAGAGACAACTTCACACTCAGCTTCCAGGAAGAGCATTTTGGGATGCCACACCAAAGATGAAAGATCAGGCATCATTATGCAGCACCACAAATGTAAATTTGGGGAACGAAACTTTGCACTTTTGGATGCCCATCTCACCCATGCCCTGAGCTCCACCATTGCTAAGCTGGAATCTAAGGTAATGTTTAATTAAGCAAACTGCAACACAAGAGTGGCTAAACAGCCTGCCTAACAATGTTTGTAATTAGTTAATTGATAAGTTCTTCCAAGAAGGAACAAGGCAGAAAAAGACAGATTTAACAAGAAAGAAGATCATCATGAAAGGCTTCAAAGGAGAGTAAGAGGAAAACAACAACAAAAATTCCCCAAACAGAAGAAAAACAAAGAGACAAATTAGATGAATTGATAGAAAACATTACAGAAAATGGGGCATTTGCCTCTTGAAGGCATCATACAGCAATGTTTCCAGTTAAACAAATCTGAGCTATAAGGTCCTTCATGCTACTAGTATCTCTGATAAGGTCTAAAACAGAACCCTGCAAAAAGAAGTGCTGTTAAAATGATCATTATGTGCTTTAAAAAAGAAAAAAAATCAATGAGTGACAATTCCAGTTATTGCCCAGACTGCTGTGATATTGATCTATTTGTATATACATAGTTTGCTAATGACAGCATAACTATTTAAGTATTCTAGGGTGTTTATTTGTCCATTCAAACAATATCATAAAGGTTAGATAGCAAAACTTGACTTTTTTTAGTGGGGCTTCACAATGTAAAAATACTGTCTTTAAGGCTCATCTATACTTGAGGTGCATATGTTCACATTACGCTCTTTCATGAGACAAATAAAGTATGCTACAGATCAAAACTCAGATATTTAAATTTAGGAAAAAAATACTGCATATCAACTTGACAAAAAGTTGAATCACATTACACCATCAGTGCAAAACATGAATGGCTGTACAGTGGAACATGCATGATTATAATGTTAGTGTAATTTGGATAAGATACAATTCAGGCATTGACACTGTCCTACGCAATGATGTCTTCCTGAAGCTGGTCTTCAGTTTGCAAATCATCAACTGGTGTTGAAAAGCTTGAAAGGAAGGAAGTATTCAGAATTCTTCACGGATAACAAGTGGTCCCTTAATTGATTGTAACATTGTCATTACCATCCTTGTTTTGGTCAGTATTCAAAATAATTTGGAATCCATTCATTGCCTCTTTTTTGTTTCCCAAGGATTACATTTAATATCTCAAAATTGGCAACACCATGACAAAACTGTGTTAAAAACAAATGTATTCAAATCCACAAATTGACAACACTGCATTAACACATTGCCTTGCAGATCATCCATCAACCTGTTGTTGCCTATTTCCTTAACAACATTTTATATAATCATACTTTCCAAATCCCGCGCACAATTATCTCTAACTTGATAAGCCAGGACAAGGTACCATCAATTCTCACAATGCAGTTTCATTTGGAAGTTTGGTGGTGTCATCATAAATCGTGATCATCATCCTGTGAATTGTTTTCAGCCATCAACATCTCTCGGTTCTCGTACGTCCAGAATCCATTCAGGTCAATCAGGATGCTGATGACAGTTTCACCATGGTTGCTGCAAAAAATCAAGAAATAAAGAGGCAATACTGAAATTTTGTTCTTCACAAAAATTAAACAGGAACTGGAGACTTGGATACAATGAAGTCTCTGAGATGCCACAGGAGATAAAGCCACTTGCAAGGACCAAAGAAATAAAACTAGAAATTTGCTGTGTCCATAGGACACGGTTAATGCGATTAGTGAGCACTTCTTACTGAGTAATCATGTGGAAACCAATTTGCATGAGCTGTGACCTTTGACCTGTAGACTCCAAATTCAATCTTGACTTGTATTTTAGTGTTATCAACCTACACACCAAATATTATCCAAATCCATCTAATATTTATTAAGTTATTGTGAGGAAACCAGTTTGCATATGTGACCTTTGACCTGCAGACTCCAAATTCAACCTTGACCTGTATTTTAATGTTATCTTCCTATATACCAACAATTTTTAACTTCTGTCAAATATTTATTCAGTTATCATCTGGACACCAAGTCACATATATAATGAGCTGTGACCTTCGACCTTTGGACTCCAAATTCAACCTGTACTTTAGTGTGATCTACCTGCACACCAAAAATATTTAAAAATCCATCAAATATTTTTTAAGTTATTGTGCGGAAACCAATAAAGGGGGACGGATGAACAGACGGACAGGTGCAACACTTAATGCCCCCTCGAGACTTCATCTGTGGGGGCATATAAAAAAATTTAAAAGGATCAAAATTAAATATGGAAATATGTGTTTTTCATTCATTAGCCTTTCATGGTATTTGACTAAAAAATAACATGTTCACACTATTACTGATTGAACCATCTATTTAAAAGATTGAATTGAATTAATTTTGTCTAATAGATGCAGGATTAATCAAATTTATAAACATGCAGTTTCAAGTTTGATAATATCTCCGCAGCAGGAAATGCAGCTTGACAGGAAGAACACACAACTTAAGTGGGAGAAAATGTAACAATGCAGGAGACCAGAAGATTTTAAGACGATAGATAAAACACAGAAACATGTAACCAAGTGAAAATAGACATCTGCCCAACACAAGAGAGTTGCAGTCTTTAGGTTGACTCACCTGTTGATTAGATCCTGGAGTGTGATTTTCAGGGGGTCTGCAGGTTTCACCATGTCAAAGATCTCATCCTTGACGTCGGCAAACGAGACTGGTTCCTGACCATGTGATCTCATCTGCTCCTGTATAGCCTGATGTACGTAATGAGAGAATACAATATAAACCAGTCTCAAAAGTTTTTCTACCATGATTTGTGTACAGTGCTGATAAAGCACTGGTACCTGCCTTCAATGTTTATGAAATGAAGTTTGTAGACCTAAACTGGAAAAATTTCAATTGCACTAACTCAAATGTATATTTTGTGTTTAAATACTGCTCTTGTTGTTGATTGGAGTACTATCCAGGTACTGGCATAAATTGTAACTGTTTATATTGATTTGTCGATAATGGGCACCAGAAATCACCATAATTTTGTGTGATATACCCTGTAACCTTTGACTTTTTCTCATGTAAAGCTTATCAGATCACACTTGAAGAATGACAAATCATACATTCACCAATTTTGGTTGAAATCCATGTAGTCTTTTCCAGTACTTGACACTCTTGAAAATTATTTACTGTATAACCGCTGACCTTGCTTGAAATTATTCAATGAAAAGTCTGAAATATTTACGATGAACAAAAAAGACACATGTTGAATTGAAAATTAAATAACACTTTTACAAATCAAATATATTCTTAATATATACTGTTTCAAATATATTCTGTTTATGTTCACTTATGTGCTCATACCAAGTTTGACAAAAAACAATTTGTTATTGATCTAAAGCAGTATTCTAAGCACTGAATAAAGTTATAGTTTATGTCCATATGTCGCCAGCTGAGAAAGAGATGGACAATAACTCTAAACCCTTGGGAAGAAAAAGAGCACTAATGTGAAAAGTTTTGTAGAGAGTTAACAACTTTCTCATAAAGAGTTTAGAGTTAACATCCTTCTCTCTTTCAGCTGATAGTGTGTACACAAACCCAGTTTGAAAGAAAAAGTTATACTTTCTTGTTCTATGATTAACATAGTATCTATGCAGCCTGATAGCCAAATGAACAAAGGTATTTCTGGGTTTTCAACTGGGGATAATTTCACTTACCCTGAAGAAAAAATTAAGTGCGAACACATTGAGGTATCCCCTGTTCTGAACATCAAGGAGTCTGAAGAAGTACTGCTGGGCCTGTGGCTCTTTTCTGTTCTCCATAGCCAGTACAAAATCCAGGTAGGTCTTGTAGTCCTGATTAAGATTAAACAGGTGAGTATTATGAACTGATTAAGGACTGTGCAAGGAACAACAAACGATTGTATCTGAAAAAAGTAGAAGATTCCAGTTTTGTGTAGTAAAACTATTCTTTCTCAAATTCATTCTTCACCCTTTTTGTCAGACTGATTTGGTAATGTATGCAATTTTATGCATACCTTTTTGAGGAAGGTTGCTCTTGACAACCTGACAGCTTGCCGGATGGAGCTACAACTAACGTACGCACGCTGCATTTTTATTATTGAAAATGAATTCATAGAAACAGATGAAGAAAATAGCTCATCACTAGGCTGCAGAAGAAAAATATTCATAAATTTGAATACATTACCAAAGTGGTCATTTCTTTCTTTCTTTCTTTATTCATTCATTCATTCATTCATTCATTCATTCATTCATTCATTCACTTATTTATTTTAGTAGTCAATTTATTCTTCTATTGTTTATTAATATGTCTGACACATCAGCATCCCAATGTAAGTAAAAACTACACTAAACTCCTCAAAACAGTTCTGAAAACTCAACTTTGATCTCTCTTGGTATCATAGTATAATTCTTGATATTGGTATCATTGAAAAGCCTGTTTATTTCCCTTTACAATGATACCTCATATGACATGATTATGGATTCAGGGAATGTGCGAGACATTTTGATAAGGGGCTCCAAGTCAAAAGTGAATAGCTGAAAAAATGCACACCAGTTCAGCATGCATTTGCATGGAGAGTGAATTGCGTTTAATGATGTTGTGAGGGTTTTTAGAGAAGTGTCATGCATTGATCGATGGAGGGGACCTTGAAAAATTGACAGAATCCTAATTAAACTCAAACACAATGTTAATTTCACAATTTCCCACTTAATTCTCATTTCATATTCAAAACAAAATGTGAAAACAACACATAACACTTCATTAAAAACCATAACATCATTAAACACAATCCACTCTCCATGCAAAAAATGAATGCTGAACTGGTGCTGATAACAATGCATTTTGCAGCTTTTCACTTTTGACTTGGACCCTTATTTACATGTCTTGCGCATTCCATGAATCTATAATTATGGCAAATGAGGTATCATTGTGAAGGGATATCGACAGGCTTTTCAATGATACCAATATCAAGAATTATACTATAATACCAAGAGATATATCAATGCTCAAACTTATGTTGCACAACTTTTTTGAGGGATTTATGTCTCAACACATCTGACCAAACATGACATTCAAAACTGCTCACACACAAAACAATCAATATTATCATTTGTTGTCATGTCCTCACCATTTCTCCATCGTACGTCAGACATTCTTGAAATACCCTATCCAGGAAGACTTCAGTGAGGGTCGCTGTCCCATATCTAGCCAACTCTGCCTTGCTCAGCATGCCATTGTGATCCTTATCCAGGTTCAAGTACTGACCTGTAAGATGTAACATATAGTATTGAAGTTTTACTCACTGGAAGAATGTTTGCCTCAAGTTTGGAAACAGCTCCAGCTGAAGTGAGACCGGGCTAAATGGACACCACACACACAATGTATCAAACCATTACTCTGCACACAGAACAATACAATACTACTATACAGTGTGAAAAAAAAGAAACGAGACTGTGACAGACACGCCCGTGGTGCAATGTCAATCGACCCACCACCCATGTCACTGTGTTACCCTACATCTCATCAACATCCTGCTATAATATTGTTCACCTATCTCACGCTGTGCCCCTTCCTCGGGCTGTTAAGTGACATGCCCCAACTAAGACCCGTCATGATACTGGAGGTTGAACAAACAAGGAGTGGGGAGTCAATCTGAAGTTCCTGGTTCAGTTGGGTTGGGGCCCAACCTGAAAAGCAATGTCACAAGCGAGATTTTCTCCATGGAGAAGCTCGAGACACCCAATTGAGCCCCTGCTCAACTGACCCAGGAATATCAGATTGATTTCCTGCTCCATGTTAATACCACTTCTTGCATCGTGACAGAGCGAAGTAGGGGCATGCCATTCAGCAGCCCGAAGAAGCACAATGTGAGATAGTTGAACAATTATTTTAGCAGAATATCGATGAGATGATGGGCAACACAGTGACACAGGCGGTGGGTCCATTGACATTGCATCATGGGTGTGGCTGTCACAGTCTCGTTTCTTTTTCGTCACACCTCATACAAATTATTTTGATTAGAATGGGGAAGCCAAGACTATTATTATCAGGTACAGAAAGACACATGATTTTGTGATAATTTTACTTCCTGTTTCTGAGGATGCAAGAGTTTTATATAACTCATATGAACGGTTAAACATGCCTTTAAACATACTTTTCATTTCTTTCGCCTTTTTAAAACTCTAAAAAATTCGCTAGTCACAAGTTTCTGCAATTTGTTTCAATCATAGTTACATAAACTCATACTATGAATAACTGCTTCAAAGATAAGTGTTTTAGATAAGTGTTTTAACTACTGTGTTTTAATGAGACTGATTCGGAGGAGTAAGTCTAGAGCTGCCAACCTCATTGGACCGAAAATCCTATTATTTTCTACCAAAAATCCTATTTTCACGTCAAAAATCCTATTTTTGCTTTTGCCATGTACATTAAGCCACGCGTTCATCACGCGCGTTTCCACGAGACTAGCAAACATAGTAACACTAGTCAGTTTACTGTTGTGCAAATTTCAGCAATTAAGTCACATGCTCTGAACTATTGTTGACTCTTCGAGTCGATGTTGAGATTTCATTACCCTACATCAATCACTGTATGTGGGACTAAGACTTTTTGCAGTTATCAACAGCATAATACATCATTGCCATTAGTGCCATACCTTTAAAGTTTTACGGCCTTTGTTCTTATTATTGATAGATGACTTCGTTGTTGCAAACAAGTAGTGAAAGGAGTCACATTTCTTCATGTTTTTTAAGCTTCTGACGATCGCTGCGTAAGGTAATGTCCGGCCCGAACTCCCCCGTGGCCGCCCGTGGCTCGTGGCCCGTCGCCCGTTGAGAAGTCTGCTGAGTGCTGTACATCGCGTACACTGGTAAAGTTGTCCTTCTTGCTCAGCCTCAGGTCGAAAAATGACCATCATTATAATTCGCAAACATGTTTTAAATGTTTGTTTCATCAAACCTGAGCTCCAGATTTCGAAGCCACGATGGTGAAAAAAAATACGAAAGTCCGAATATCGAGTCACAGTCCGACTTCACTTCCAGTAAGTACATGTAACACACGTGAATTCGTCGCACTGCACGCGCGTCGCACTTGCATATACAGTGATTGCGTGCGTGCGCTCTAGTGCACTGCATGTACCACGGTACGGCCACAGCCACGGCGGGTTCAGGTATGGTTCAATCAGTGATCCAAATGTGTGTGCGCTCTGATCTATAGAAGCTCAATGGCTTGATGGCGCACGCATTGAGCTGAGATCATGCACTCATTGCCAGTGTCACACACAATACACAGATTAACACACACATAGTCGAAATTCAGAAAAATCATATTTTATTGAGAAAAATCGTACTACTTGGCAGCTCTGTAAGTCCATTATTGTTATTTTTGTTGTCCTGATTATTAGTGAAAGTGCTTCCTACCTACCATATACTCTGAGGGCAGAGGGAGCCGAGAACCAGTTGGATTCCTGGGCATCTTTTGGAAGCTCTTCATCTCTCAGTTCTAGCAGGTCATCCAAGAAACTGCATGCCAAGATGTCTTGAATACGGATTTTGCCTGTAAGAAATATAAAGAGAAGAGGAAAGTCTGATGAGATACAATGATCCCAGAAATGAAACCTGATTTTTTTTTTGTATTTTTGTGTGCATATATTTTTGTGCTTGTTTTTCTGTTCTTTTGGGATACATGTTACCCCCCCCCTTCCCCCTGAAAATATCCAGAATTTTTTTTGCAGAAATCAATTACACAATTCCTTCTTGACATTTTCAAAACTGTACATAATTTCCAATGTTTATTTCTTCCACATAAAATGAGGGTGTACATTCAGTGCAATCAATGACCTTTTTACTGAAATGTAAGATTATGAACACCTAGAAGTACAAATAAACATGTAGAAATTAGAGCTGGCGATATTTGACCTAAACCTCATTCGATTATCATGGGTAAAATATCATCGGGTTTCGATAACATGATATACTGCGTAAGTTGAAAAACAGATTTGAGATGAACGAAATACATCTATTTAAGGCTAAAACTGACAGTGTGTCCTGTAGGGCTGTTATCAAAACGTGGTAAAAAATGTTGCTTTTTGTAGACCCTCTTGTAATAAATTCAGGAAATTCATGGTGCCAAATGTTTATAAATAGCATTTTTAGTGGGAAGTGTGTTGACAGATTTGTTATATTTGTTGATAATTACACTAAATGCACTACTGCTCCCACAATGCACTACTGATACCACAAGTTTGATAGCTGAGCAGCATGAAGGGCTCCCTTTTATTCCCACCTCCCTGTTTCTACCTATATGATTACAGGCAGTAGCACTCATGTGCAGAGTTTTTTCCAAGGAATGTGGGATTTCTTGGTCCCTCCCACTGCAGTGCATGCATTAACCCATTACGTTTTCATAATCAATGATATTTTGGGCCATATCATGCCTCCGGCGATATTTTGAAATAATCATGAGATCATTATCGAGTATTCCATATTTTTTCAACATCGCCCAGCGCTAGAAGAAATCAATCCAACTGTCCCAAGTTTTACAGAGAGGAGTAGATTGCAAATATTTTACATTTAATGCAAGAGTTAACAAGAGTGTCGCTGGGGCGAGCACATAATACGCCCGCCTGTTACGCGGAAAATGAAAACATGCCACTGTGACCTTGACCTTTGACCTCAAAATCAATAGGCTTCCTGGGATCTATGCTAGTATCATACACACCAAATTATATGAGCCTAGGTTAAGTTAAACTGAAGTTATCGCATTTACAAGGACTTCACAAGGGTAAGATGAAAACATGTCACTGTGAGCTTGACCTTTGACCTTTCGACCTCAAAATCAATAGGCTTCCTGAGATCTAGGATAGTATCATACACACCAAATTATATGAGGCTAGGTTAAGTTAAACTGAAGTTATGGCGTTTACAAGGAAAAGTTAACGGACGGACGGACGGACAGACGGACACCGAGCGTGATACCATAATACGTCCCGTAGCTGGGCGTATAAAAACAAGCAAGACTATCATGATGGGGGCTAGTAACTGCACACTATTCATCTTGTGGCAAGCAGAAAAGCCTAAACATATGATCCAAGCAGAAGAGCCCTTTCAGTACATTTTCTCTATTTTGACAATTATTGCCTCATTTGATATTTGCAGTCAGCAAATCAACAGAAGGATCTAAAAATATCACACTACTTTGATTTCATGTGGAATAAGCCAATGGCTTTCAAGTTAGTGGCCATTTAGTGTTGAGGCCCTTCTGCCGGCTACACAACGTAATTGGCCTGTCAAATTACCTGTTCTCATGGGGTCTAGGAAAAAGAAGAACTTCCTGACTGCTGTGCAGACATAGAATGAGTAGAAAGACTTCTCTAACCCATCCAGCTGCGGTAATGTTGGAATTAACTCCAAGATGTAATTTTCAAGATCCTGGTAATAAAAAGTGACAAGAAATGTTACACAAAGCTAAAATATTCACAAATTCATGGATACTATTATACTTGTGAATTACAACTCCTGTAACATATGCAGTTTACCCATTTACAACTTTTTCCAAGTATACTTGGGCTAGGGTCTATGATGCAGTCAAACAATTTTGCGCCGTGGAATGTTTGCCAAATTCGGCGGGGGAGGGGTCAAGTCAATTTTCGTACAATTAACATGGGGTTAAACACTTTATTTCAGATTTCTCCATCCTGATAAATACCCACCCTATTTACCTTTTTAATAAATCACTTTAATACGCATTGTGCAAAATATCTGTGAGATAGATTCACATGCAATTAAACTGACTTGGAGTGTACATACTGAATATATAATTAATAAAGTTTCAAAGTGTATTGGCATTTTGTATAAGCTGAAGCATCATTTACCCTTTTTTGCATTAAAAATATTATATACTTCATTGATATTACCTCATTTATCATATTGTGTTGTTGTATGGGGAAACTCCTCTCAATCCAATATAGATTCATTACTAAAGTTACAGAAAAAAGCAGTCCGAGTTTGTACAGGAAGTCATTATTTAGCTCATTCATCCCCATTATTTAAAATGTTGAACCTCCTTAAGTTTTATGATGTATTTTTGTACCATATTTCTATACTTAGATTTTATTACTTTCATAAACTTCTACCTTGAAATATTTCAGAGATGTTCTGCCTTAACAAAAACATTCATACATATCAGACCCGAATTGGCAATTCTTTTCACATGTTTAAAGTTACCAGTACTTTTGCAAAAAAATCTGTCGTTTTAATCTCCCTAATGTTTGGAATTCATTACCCAGTACAATTCATTATCATTCTACTTTAAAAAAGAACTAAAAAATTATTTCTTTCAAAAATATTGATATTCTTATATATTGCTGATCATCTTAAATGTGATACTTATGTAATATGTTTAATGCTTTGATTGTGAACTATTATTTATATTAATTGTACCTGAATCATGTAATATATATATATTTTTGAGAATTTGTTTACAAAGGCCCTGTGGCCATTATTTTGAAAAGTTCTCTTTCATTTCACCTAATTGTTCTTTTTCATACGGCTAAAATTGTTAAAATATATATATGTGTGCATGTATGTATGTATGTATGTATTGTATTTTTATCAATTATGAAATGAATAAAACCAATCTTGAATCTTGAATCTTGACTTACAGCTTCTTTCAGGAATCCTTGTCCTGCCACATCATACAGACTCAGTCCTATCCGTGTCTGGTGGAGCCACACCTTCCTCATGACATAGTTGAAGAAGTGCATGATGGATATCCTGCCGTACGGATCGGTCTGTAATAACTTGGTGAATATGGTGGCTGTAAAGAATGGTCTGTTGGGGAAAAATGGGATGGAGATTGGATGTGTAAGACCCGGTACCATACTAGCAAATACAGAACGGTTAAGAGGGATCCAGAAAATATCTGTAATAGCTTGGTGTATATGGTGGCTGTAAAGAAAGGTCTGTTGAGAACAATGGGAGATGGAATTTGGATTGTTTAGGTCTTGATTCAGATCAGCAAATAAAATTGCTCTGGCTTAAGAGAGCCCCAGAAAAGTCCATTGGGAACAATGTTGGGTGTAGTTGGGATATTTGAAACCTGCAATGTTGGATGGAGTTTGGGTGTTTAGAACCTTATCTACACTAGTAAATAACGAGTGCTCTTATGGGAAATCAAGAAAATATCTGTAATAACTTCATGAATACAGTGGCTGTGGCTGAAGAAAAGTCTGTTGGGAACAACTTGTTTCACTCATGGAAAATGAGATTGCTCTTGAAAATTGTATCATTCATTTGCACGTCAAAAAACACCTAAATGAATGAAATCGGCTGAAATCATATCCAATGTGAAGATTAATATAAATAAACACCTCTCATAGAGACTTGGGGTAAAATATTGAGTTTTGGTGAAAATCTGGACAGTTAAACTTCATCCTTTTTCAAATTACTCAGAAGCAATTTCAAAAAATCTGCGACGTCAAACGTGCACGTGCCGTTCCAAAATTGTCCGATCAGCCGTTAGCCGAAGGTCGTGCGGAGGTTAGCCGTTTAACCAATTAGTGCACTCCGC
>JZLH01S0149855.1:2219-12679 GCA_001188425.1 Eucidaris tribuloides
AAATATTTAAACAAAATAACAAAAGCCTACATCGCAATCAAAACCTGAAAAGCGAATAAAATCTTTATTAAAACAAAGGATAATTTTTTTTCTTTTAAATTGTATTATTTTACACTAGTATGAGACCATGGGTATGGCTAAGGGTAATGAAACAAAACATTTTTGGGTTTGGTACGTGTTTGGATACGGACCAGTGCGTAATGGTACGGGTACGTGGCCATAGGTCTGGGTATGGGTATGGGTCCCGGGTATGGGTACGGTCGGGCCCAGAGTTTGGAACCAGGTACGAGCATGGGTACTACAAGTCTGGTAACACATCCATTATGATTTTCTTTTCTCTACAGGCAAATGAATTAAATCTAGAGTTCATGAAACTTGACCTCAGCTCATTGGCCAGTACGAAAGAATTCGCCGAAGCTTTCAAGGCGAAGGGATATCACGTCTATGCACTCGTCTGTAATGCTGGAGTTGCGTTTGGACCAGACGGTAAAATATGTTTATATCTATATTTATATTTATTTGTTTTTTTTTATTTACCCAGGGAGGCCACTTCAATCAAATAGACTGATCTTCCAGTGGGCCCTGCATAACATAAACGCTATTATTACCTTTCTCTATACTAGAATGCCGAGCGCCTGGTTAGAAAGCAGAAGGTACCATTTTTTAAAAAGTCTTTGGTATGCCCCGGCCGGGGCTCGAACCCACGACCTTCCGATTGTGAGGCGAAAGCTCTATCCACTCGGCCATTATAGGCCTACAGTGTGTTTTTTTAAGAGCAGTTACATTATTGGGAGCAGTGGCGTACCTGGCATACGTTGGGAGGGGAGGCACTTTCATCCATCGCCAAAGTCCTTGGTTTATCTTTTTGAGGGGGGATTAGGGACGAAAAATTTGTCATCCCAAATCCAAGGTCCGTTTTTTTTTCCCGGTCACGTCAATCGCCAAAAACTCGCTCAACGAGGGAGGCGGGGGATGATAGTGACAGATTTTTTTTTTTTTCATTTTTCATTACAAATCCGAGGTCATTTTTTTTTCTCCAGTCACGACAACCGCCGAATAGTAGGTTTTATTTCTTTTACAAGCAAAATAAAAAAAATAAATAAAATAATAAAAAAAATGAGATACGCTAGTGATTGGGAGAAATACAAAATAAAATGGCTCTCGAACCAAACTGGTTGAAAGATATACCAATGACCCACCACGTGAAGTGTATCTGCTGGCTGGAATGATTTATCGTGAATTTGTTTACTTTGGGAGAGTCGAGCATGAACGTACCAGTACTTTATTTCTCTCGAGCCCCGAAAGAAATTAATCCCATAAAGGCTACTCAACAAATTTGTCTGCCACACAGGGTATACTGATGGAAGTTATTTTCAAATTAATTTTAACTTTTGACTACAAAATTTCCACAGTAGAATCCTTGCATAGTTTACTTGATTCTGGAATACCTTTACCTCAAGTTGAGAACTACCCCCAATCATGTCATTTAGTTTTTAATGGTACTAGTGAAAATTATTTTTCATATATATGAAAATTAAGTACTTTCTACTTATATTATGTTGGGTATTTTCATAAGCTAAAAAATGTATTTCATTTCATCTGGTTGTGTTAATCCTGTGAGATGACGAATTTTCTGCAATAAAGCAAAATCGCTTCTGTGCCAGAAAACGTGTGCTACCTATGGACTTTTTTTTCATTGTTTAAAATATCATTTAAGAAAAAAAATCTGAAGACATAAGTTAACATTGAGGAGGTTCAATCAACAAAAACATGAAAATTGTACGCATTAAATACGTTTCTCCCGATTGTACCATATCTTGTTGATATACTCTGTTTATATAGCAAAAACATTGTTGCTAAAGTGAACTCTAATAGTAGCAGCAACAGTAGTAGTAGTAGTAGCTGATTGTGTTGCAGTAGCATTAGTAGTAGTGGTAGTGGTGGTGGTGGTGGTAGTAGTAGTAGTAGTAGTAGTAGTAGTAGTAGTAGTAGTGGTAGTAGTAGTAGTAGTAGTAGTACATGTAGTAGTAATAGTAGTAGTAGTAGTAGTAGTACATGTAGTAGTAATAGTAGTAGTAGTAGTAGTAGTAGTAGTAGTAGTAGTAGTAGTAGTAGTAGTAGTAGTAGTAGTAGTGTTGCCTTTGTCACTTTATTAAATCATAATGTACTATTATCATTACCGTATAGAACCGACGGTAGATGGCTACGATATTCACTTCCAGGTCAACTACCTGTCACACTTCCTGCTTATGTTACATCTACTTCCGGTGATAAAGACTTCCGGGTCGAGAGGTCGGATCGTGATAGTGACGTCAAAAGGTTACAAGAGTGGCAGATGGGATGAAACGGACCTCCAGTCTAAGAAAGTTTCGAATGAGAAGATGAAAGTGTATCACAACGTAAATCTTTATCAAGTATGTTTCATTGAAAAAAAAAATGCGTTTTTGCCATAATCTACCTTCTTTTCTTTTTTGTAAGGTCGTTCTTTCACTATTGTATTAGTTTCTTTATTTATCTAGGTAAGGTCTTCCTTTATGTGTATGTGAGCATGTTACATTCCACATTGTGGTTCACATTTAGCTTCCTCTCCATTTTTACGTTAAAGGCAGCGGATCTCATTTGCAAACATCCTGGAATCCAGGAAAAGATAACACGTGCCCTAGGCTATTGATGGAGGGCGTGACTGTGAAATCTGAGGGTCAGTAATTACCTAGAATTTGAAAAAAGCGAAAGGAAAACAACAGCCGTTAGTGTACGTTATATGGTAGGATTTTTTTTTCTCGCGAGAAAAAAAAAATCAAATTAGAAGCTATAATTCCACTAAAACTGAGTTTCTATTTTTTATACTTTGCGAAAGGTTTTCAGATGTTATTTTCTTCTATATACCGGTGTGTTGACACAATGTCAATTTTTAGGCATGTAAAAGAGATACACTGCCTTGAATGGCCCATGTTTCTACCCCGTAAGTCTCCGGTGGCAGTATTTTGTTGAAGATCTTCCTATTCAAATATGTATTTTGAACAAAGTTATCCTACGTCTATAATATCCTTATTTTTTAAACAAAGCATAAGAAAACAAAACAAACTCTCAGCTAAACCGTTTTACCTCTTCGTGGGTTAGGCCTACACACAAAGTGATTTGGGACAAATATTGATGTTTTGTTAGAGTGATCACATATTGCAAGTTGAAAATAAGAAAATCCAGAGGGGACAATCGTGTTCCGGATTGGGGGTGGGGAAGTAAGAACAAATATCAAATATTTCGGCGCGCTCTGAGCAACAAAATTGCGAAGTAAATGTTTGTCCACAAAGCACTCAATAAGGAAAGAAAACAGTGTATGATTGATAGCATGTTTATGTTAAGTTAAATTTGCAGTGTTATTTTAACATATTTTTGCATTACGTTTCATGAATTGTACCAGTTGTCAAAATTACTGGGTCAGCCCCACCCCAATATTTTCATGGTTGGGAAACTGCCCCTTTAGACGTTCTCATTTCCAAACGACCCTATTGGCAGGATTGGGGTGCATATTGGTGTGACATGAAGAACTACACTCACCGCCCTAACACCTTTATTCGTCACTTTCTTGTCGGCAGGTGATGACCATGATTTCGCTGAGCCAACGACTGAAAGGCACCGTCGGTGTCTTCTGTGTCCATCCGGGGATGGTCGCCACGGACATAGGGAAGCGAAATCCGGAACAGGTTCCAATGTGGGCCAGAGCTGCTCAAAGTGTCGGTGCTTCTTTACGTGAGTACTAGGGCGGAAATTGGCAGACCTACTGCGTATGTGGTCTAGAACAGAGCTGTATGGACCACATACGCCCAACAGTGGAAAAAACAAACCAACGCTTGCACTGTATGGATTGAATGATCCAGTCCACAAAAAAGAGGACAGGCAGAATAATTTTGTTATACATTTAGATCATTTGTATACTTTCCATTTTTTAAAGTTGAATTTCAGAGCACATTCTTGTGCCACGACTGCATAAAAACGGCCATCGATTACTTTGTGCACAAATACTATCGACACATGAACAGTTTTTTTCGGTGATTTTTCACTGACAAATTCGCCCGCACCCAATCAGATGCAATGATTTTAGTAGCTTATAACGGTTGGCAGTGAAAATCGCTCTCAAACCTCTTCATGAAATGAAATCCTTGTGCCTACGATTCATCGGAAACCGGGGAAGCAGCCCGGGAAGCAGACCGCGTTTGAAAGTTCCCCTACCAAGCATGCGCACACTCAGTATATGGGGGACCGCACGAAATGGATGAAGCGTTCGCCCAAAGATAAGGGGAACAACATCATGTTCTGTAGGTTTATAACTGGAAATATGGTGATGGCTAAGTTAAAGGCAATGGATCTCATTTGCAAACATCCCCACAGACCAAGAAGAGATAACCCATGCCCTTAGGCTATTGATGAAGGGCATGTTTGTGAAATATGGGAGTCATTGACTGCCTAAAATATGAAAAATGCAAAAGAAAACAAGAGCCGTTTAATGTACGTTCTGTGGTAGGATTTTTTTTTTCTCGCGAGAAAAATAATCAAATCAGGGTCTAACGGTCACTATAATTCCACTAAAACTGAGTTTCTAGCTCCTATATTTTGCTAAAGGTTCCCAGATGGCATTTTCTTGTAAATGTCATTGTATTTACACAATGTTAATTTTTAGGCATGCAAAAGAGATCCCCTGCCTTTAAAGCTTCGCACTGAGGTTTATAAAATGCATAAAATACAACGTTTATCCTTTTCACCTGACATAATTATTGATGGAAAGGCCTTTACCAATTATTGAACTGCCATTAAGTGTCGTTTACTGCTGGGCATGATTTTGTTTCTTACCATAGTCATTAATTAATTGATTAAAATTAATCAATCAATCAATCAATCAATCAATCAATTTATTTGCATTAATAAATGTATTTTCTATATGTATTCATAAATTTTATCTCTCATATTTATATGTATTTATTATTGTTGATTTGTTTTGTGCACTGTAGATTTACTGCGCTCACCGTATGCGGGCGCACTTACGTCGGTAACTGCGGCTATTGACCCACAATACGATAACCAAACTGAGCTCTTTTTCGAGATTCGCACAACACCGCACTCTCTCTCCGCACACTCGACTGCGCACGCGTACGCTCACTCTCACAGGCTCTCCCCCCCGTGATTCTAAAACTCACTCATCCCCACATTTTGTTAGCATTTTTTATATTCTGTTGACACGTCCTAATCAAAGAGATAAATCTGATTGAAATAGGATTATTACTCTCTAAAAAATATTGGTGAAAATATTCAGACTTTGAGAAGTGAATCCGAATGATCGCTTCAAGGGTTTCTCCCGGCCGCCTCCAATATAAGTAAAAAAATACCTTTTCACGTCCAAAGTTATCTGATTTTTTGGGGGGGGAGGGGGAGTAAAAGATGTCAAATTTGGCGCGCGCAGCGAAAATTGAAATTTTTGTTTAACTTGTTCTTTAATGCTAGTTTTAATGGTTTATATTTCTTTCCAATGCTTTTCAAACATATTCTTGCATTGCATATTGTGAGTTTTTCAAGTGGTCAAAATTATGGGGGGGGGTATCAATATGTTTGCCCCCGCTCCAAATATTTTCATTGGGCTGGCGACTACCCCCTTGCCACCCCTGGATCGATGCCCCTAACTGAATCTGACGTACTTCTGAAATATCAAACTGAAAGAAAAGTGGAAAACGGAACTTAGACGAAGAGTGGGGAATGATGGTAAAAGATTTTGGATAGCATCAAAGAATGATACTCACACCAAAAAGCTTGAAGGAAAGGGCCAAGGATTACAATAATTTGGCATTTCCTTAACCCTGCTGAACCTAGTACACTATAGAGGAATGAATATTCGAGAGAGTAGCCTACCTGGCTTGTTGACCGATTAGGATGGGTTTCGTCGTAATTTTGAATTTCTTCCTATTTCAAAGAGCAATCCTGTCGAGGCCGACATCTATCAATGCCGAAGTTACGATCTTAATGATTTGTTTTTCAAACGTCAATTTGCAGGGATGAAACGAAACGTGATTTCCTGTGGAAATATTCCCTGGAATGTCTGAAGGACTACATCAGGGAAGACACGCTGGATGTGTTCACGTCATCATGAAGCTAGACACTTTAATCAGCTACCACACTGCGAACACTGGAGTGCCAAATTTAACATCAAGTGTGCCGTCCAATTTACATATATACCAGGTTGAATGACACTGAGACCGACCTTTAACTTAAAACCAGAGTTCAGAAACGGAATCTTAAATCTCGGTCTAATTTCTGATACTTAGACTCGACTTCTAATATTTTAAGTACAGTTAAAACCGAGATTTGAATTTAAACCTGATTTCAAAATATGAGCCATTCTTTTGTTATTTGAATCATGTTATTAGTATCATTATCATCATCATCATTAGTGATACTGTATTTATTCTAACCTGTGTATTTTGTGTACATGTGTTCGTGTTCTGTGTGCGTATGTGTGCGTCTGGCTGTGTGTAACCATATGCGTGTATGTCCATGTGTGACAACGTCATTAATGTGTTGTGGCAGGGATGTGCATAATACACACACACACACACACACACACACACACACACACACACACACACACACACACACACACACACACAATTCCTACGCCATAGCATAAAACAATATTAGAAAAAAACAATAAAAAAATCTATGGGCCTGAGATTATCTATCGTATTTTAAAGAAAATCTTACAAAATAGTGTTATCTAAAATTCTTGCCACGTACTTTGTTTTAACGCATATGGTCTTGTACATAATTTTTAACTTTGATTTCACCTCTACAGTTTTTTTTTTCTGAAAGAAATCATTTTCATGTTATATTTTTACTTTATCATACATGTATTAGATTGTCCTAAAGCAGCTTTGTTTGAACAATGTGTAATCTATATTTTTTCAATTTAGAAGCTTATCAAGCTACATGTAGTACCGTTATCTGTCATTTGCATGATACTTCTAATCATCCAAAGTCTCACACTCTTTGGGCTCATTCTGTATAGGTTTACCTTGTATGCATGTATTGTTGTAGTTTTCTGTTCTGTATTGTCTGTTGCTTGGCGTTTTCATTTGTAGTGTTACTTGTACTTGTACTTCATAGGTCAGGGGGATTAGCCAGCGAGAGGCCAATGGCTTATTGCTAATCCCTCCACTGTTTCCTTTTGTGTGTGTTTGTCATCCCTGTTTGTTTGTTATTCTATACATGTAATAATGACTGTGAATTTATGCTTTGTTTTGTTTTGTTTTGTTTTTATTGGAAATTTTGTGGAAATAAAACTTGAACTTGAACTTGATATTTTGAATCAATGTTGTAATATAATCAAGTCAACAATGTAAAACCGTTTTACATACATCATGTATCCTGCATATGCTTGTAAGAAATAAATAAGTACATAAATACATCAATGGTCAATGGTACATTATTACAAACAAAGAAGAGAGAAAAGGCTGCGGGAAAAGTATCAACGTTGATAATACATGATGATTGATTCACCGTATAGAGCTTTCATACCTGAAATATGAAGCGACTTTTGTGTGAAATTAGCACAAATCTCCTCAAATAACCATGTTAACACGTGCACTGTAAAAAAATTGCCTCTATTTTTACGAGAAACCGTCAGAATAATTACGTTTATTTTAATGTAATTTTAAGCTCACCGGAGCCAAAGGCTCTTAAGTGCGCTATTACGATCACTTTTCGTCCGTCATCCGTCGTCCGTCGTGCGTAACCGTTTACAGATTTTCATCATCTTCTTCAAAATGCATGATTGGATTTGGCCCAAACTTGGCAGGAATGATCCTTGGGGGATAGGGATTCAAGGGTTTTCAAATGGTACACCTGGCCCTCCTGGGGGCCCAGGGGCAGGGCCCTAAAGGGCCAAAAGTAAGTAGTTTTCAGACATCTTCTTCTCTAGATCCATAAATAGTTTAGCTAAGCCACTGATACCTCAATATGTGCTGAATTAGTATTCCTCATGACAATTCCCAGGGTGGCCCGGTTTGGTCCCTATGGGGGGGGCAAAAGTTTAGGGGTAGGGCCCTATGGGAATAATTCACATTCACATCATTGGATTTAGACTAAACTTGGTGGGAATGATCCTTATGAGCGCGAAGCTCCGATAGCGATACTCTGCGCACTAGCGCATACCACCTGCCGCCTCCCGGCGGGGGGGGCCCAGGGCAGGCCCTAAGGGCAAACTAGGAAACTTTCTAACCACAAGCCCATTTGTAACCAAACTTGGGTGGTAGTTGCATAACAGGGACCTTAATGCTATTAGGGCGTCAAAGGTCACATATGTAGGTCAAAGGTTAAATGAAGTCAAATGATAGAACATACCTGCAAGTTTTATTGGTATCGGCCCATTTATGACTAGGATGGTAGATGCTTCACATGTATACTGACCGCAATGCTAAATTGAGGTCAAGGTCGCATGAGTAGGTCAAAAGTCAAGTGTTAAGATACCGGGGTGCGACTTATTTTTATAAAAACGGATGTGGGAATTTAATTTAAAGATTGTGTCAGGGATGTGCAAGTCCATTACTTCCCTTCATTATCAATACCAAATGGTAGTTTAGTACTTACAAATGGTGTGTTGAAAGTCTGAGATCCATACGTCATGAATTTGTCGTTTTATGAGAAAAACTAATAACGACATGTTACCAGAATGTTGTTCTTTCTGTGAGTTTCAATTTTGCTCCAACTGCGAATTGCGGTTACTGTGCACCGTAGCAAGACCAGCGCAGCCCTCTGATTGGTTAACGGCTATCTCCTGCGCGACCTTTGGCTAACGGCTGATCGGACCATTTTGGAACGGCACGTGCACGTTTGACGTCGCGGATTTTTTGCATTTGCTCCTGAGCAATTTGAAAAAGGATGAAGTTTAACCGTCCAGATTTTCACCAAAACTCAATATTTTACCCCAAGTCTCTATGAGAGGTGTTTATTTATATTGATCTTCACATTGGATATGATTTCAGCTGATTTGATTCATATATATGTGTTTTGACGTGCAAATGAATGACACAATCTTTAACTTGGTAAAATCAGCTATATGGCAAGGGGATGTGAAGTTTTTCAACTGGTTCATTGGACTACGTTGGTGCCTATAGATATCAGGCTCCAAGGGCCAAAACTATATGTGTAACTGATGTTTTTTTTTTCTGTGGGTACCATAGAGAGTTTGCGAGACCTCAGGTGAGCGTCGTGACCCCCCCCCCGGGGCTCTTGTTATTGTTTACGGTGAAAACCCACGGTTTTACGGTTAAAGACCGGTAAAAATTACAGTAAACCGTGAAAATTACGGTGGGTTTCCTGGCGGCGAGTTGCCACCCATCCCCCGTAGAAAAAAGAGAAAAAAAAAATATGGGGAATGGGGATTCCACCGTGATTTTTACGGTTTACCGGAATTTTTACCGGTCTTTCACCGAAAAACGCTTATTTTTAATTGGTTTCACCGTAAACCGTAGAAAGTACATCAAATAACCGTAATTATTTTTACGGTTTCCCGTAATTTTCCAGTAAAAAATACGGTATTTTTTTCAAAGTGTGCGTTTTGCAAGCATAATGGATTAGCCTCCTTCTCAGTCGTTGTGTTTAGCATGCTTCTGTAACACACCACTTATAAGGGATAATTTATAATCACCTGCATCTTATCTTCTTACTTTGAAATACCTGCAGTTTCGTTCTATATAATTCAAGAGAATGAAAAGATCGGAGACACGGCGCAAAAGAGCATAATTATGCATTAATCATTTCTTAAATACATATTTTATTGTGTCGTCAACAGTACTATATTTTATGTAAACATGGTAAGATCGAAATAATTTTTTTGTTAATATCTGGTTTATTTTAATCCCAGTGGTACCTTTCTGAAGTCACATTTCCATTCTTCTACATGTAATACATTTCATTTCATTTATCACTGTCGGTTCTAAGATATGAAGATGTTTTTGCAATAAAAATGAAAACATGTATTGCCATTATCTGATGACGTGTGTGTCGATTGCGTACTTTTTTTACATTACATTGTCAAGCTGCTAACAGTTTAAAATTAAGGTGACACAATATTTTCCCAGGTGACATTTGCTCCTGTGACGATATTTCAGAAGACGAGGCGTTAGGGTTCCCATTGGGGTTTCAGTATACAAATATTGACTGCTATGAGGGGCACGGTTAAAATTATAGACCCAAAGTGATGACAAAACCATGACTATGCCCGAAGCGAAGCTGAGGGCATAGTCATGTTTTTTACATCACCGAGGGCCTATAATTTTTACCGTGCCCCGAATATTAAGCAGTCAGTATTTGTTTTATATACCGAATATATAGACTCTTCTCATCTGATTGGTTAAAAGATTTCCTGAACTGACAAGGCCTACAAGCTATTTACAGCGTGCCATATAGTCCGTGGG
>JZLH01S0149857.1:0-15972 GCA_001188425.1 Eucidaris tribuloides
TCTCTTCTGTCTTGAAGTAAAAGTAGGTAGGCCTATTTATGCAAAGTATATGGTGTATACAGCAGTCCTGCAGACTTCTACCAAGTAAAAATTTGGGGATAAGTTTATAATCTCGTAATTCATGTGCAACAACATGCTTACTGTATGCCCAATGTATTCCGAGATCTGATACCAAGCTTGATACAACCCTTCTATAAGAAAGCATTCAAATATAACGCAGCAATTATCGATTAGCCCTGGCACTTAACAATGGTGACTATTATTCATACCTGGCCATTGGTAGTTCGGCCGTGGATTCCGATGACCATGAATGGCATTCTTTTGTAAAGTGACCCCTTCACAGGTACACACATAGTTGATTTCTTCTATTATTTGGGATAATGACCAGTGCTGGCAATTACTATTGCCCCCCAATGGTCAATAATAGTGACCATTGAAGAGAATACAATTTGAGGTCGTCACATACTATGAGGCATTCATATACATACATGTAATTATATTGACCAGGTTTCCCCTTTTCACTACCGCTGTAACCAAACTGTTTAGACTATAATGATATTTGTGGGTGTTACTGAAAGCGTTAACTTCTATCAAGCATTAATGGATTCACTTGCTCATTTGCAATTAATAATGTGTCTTTTAGTTGAGTTGTTAATTTTCTGGTATCACATACATGATTGGATTCAAGTCCTATGTACTACAGTGTTCATACATGTACATGTAATTGTGTATACTATTTAACCCATTGGACATGGTTGGATTTTGATATGCGTATATTGAGCATGCATTCGCCATAGACCCCAGCCTGAGATATCTTGTTCTTATGAGGTAATACTGATACATAGCACAGCATATAGTGTGTGTTATGAAAATATATTATCCAAAAATAATAACATGTATTGGACACATTTGTATGATTTCCCAAAATAATAACATGTGTTGGACACATTTGTATGATTTCCCATAACCAAATTACAAGAAGTAAACTGTACAGCTTTTATTTATACTTTTGGGGTCGATAAGCTGATGATTGGTGTAAATTTGATAAAAATCAGGCAATTTGTTTATTTCAGAAGTGAGTGATGAGACAATGATTGATACATGTTATCTCCAGCCTGCAAGTAAATAGGTACATGTAATTACATGTATGACTACATCCAACTAAATTTCTCAGAATAAGTTCAGGAACTCAAGTTTGATAGATCATATCTCCCCTAATATATTGTCATCACCATGTCCTTGGTATCGTTAGAAAGTCTGTTTATTTTTCTTGAATTGATACCCTATTTGTATCAGTTATCTGATCATGGATCCACTGGCTCCATCTAAATATGAGTAAGGGTCACAAATAGAATCTTGCAAAGTTTAAGTTCATTTCAATGAGACATTATTTGTACTTTGCTGAGCAGGATTAAAGCCCAAGTTTAGTTTTGGAGATTTTTTGTTATTTGAAAGCTTTATGCTCCAATGTCATAACCCTGCAATAATAGATTCTGAATGTCTTTAAGTTTTTTTTTTAAATTAAATTAATGAAAAAATCTCGTGAACACACCCCAAAATTTTACATTATAGCATCTGAAAGGTTGAAAAAAGGCTTTAAGGTTACATGATGTTATACCTCATCTAAAAAGAGCAGACGCAGCTCTATTCAGATGAGGTATTACTCATATAACATTTTTAACCCTTTGGATGGCGTAATGTAAATATATGGTCAAAAAATGCGGGGGTCCCCCCGACATTTTTCATTAATTAATTTTAAAAAATCAAAGACCAAAAAAAGTTATATGAGTATAACCTCTCTAAAGAGCGATCCTGCTCTTTCAGATGAGGTATACACATGTAACCTTAATCCGCTTTTTACAAGCCTTAAGATGCTATAATGTAAAAATTTGGGGGTGTTTTCACCACAGAGATTTTCAATTAAATTAATTAAAAAAAACTACAGACAGTCAAGAATCTATATTGCAAGGTTATGACTTTGGGGCATAAGCTTTTCAAAATAACAAAAATCCCCAAACTAAAACTGGGCTTTAATGCCCTTCGCAAGATTGCATTTCTGTCTGACCGTTACCTATCCGGATGTACTGTACAGGTATTGTACATTCTGTAAATATGTTAAAGTGAATAACAGCCTTTCCTTGCAATACTAGATATATTTACACCGTGTGCAAAATGCTATAATGATAGAATAAAAACCATCAAACGCGAGTTTCCAAAACTGTTTTGAGGAATTTAGCTAGGTAAGGGAGATGGAGAGGGAGATGGAGAAGGTATGGTTCATACTGAATATAACTAATCAACAAGTCAATTACTGAATAATTATTCAAATGGTATCAAAACAGGGGTTGCTTCTTTCATACACATGTATGTAAGATTATACACTATGATCATATCAATTTGTGAAAGAATGTTGCTTGGTGTCCATTGGGTGATCTGTTTAAAGGCAGTGGATCTCATTTGCAAACATCCCCGCAGACCAGGAAAAGATAACCCATGCCCTTAGACTATTGATGAAGGGCATGTCCGTGAAATCTGGGGGTCAGTGATTGCCTAGAATTTGAAAAATTTAAAAGAAAAACAATAGCCGTTTAGTGTACGTTCTATGGTAGGAATTTTTTTCTCGCGAGAAAAAAATTCAAATCTGAGTCTAACGGTCACTATAATTCCACTAAAACTGAGTTTCTGTCTCCTATAGTTTGCTAAAGGTTCCCAGATGGCATTTTCTTCTAAATGCCATTGTATTTACACAATGTTAATTTTTAGGCATGCAAAGGAGATGCCCTGCCTTTAAGGGACTATATTTCGGATGTGAGTGATTAAAGGTATTAGCTAACATTTAACACAGTTAAAAAAAATCTGAGCTACATGATTCCCCATACTACCAGTGTCTTTGATGAGGTCTAAAAATGACACCCTGAAAAAATTGTATTTCAAAATGATTATTTAGTGCTTTAAAAAAGTGAAAATCGTAAGTTGACCAGATTCACTTGCCCATTTCCTCCCATAGACTTACTGTGTGTACACCTAGGATATTAAAACTCGCCCTGAGTTTTAATTGTTTATTCATGCATAACTTGCTATTGGCAGTGTAACTTTCCAAACTTTTGTATTCTAGGGTGTTTATTTGTCCATTTGAGCACTACTATGTAGTTCAGATATCAAAGTTTGACAATTTTTTAAATTGAAGCTCCACAATGTTAGCCTATCACTTTAAGACAATGATTGACTTCACTCCCAACAACAACAACAACTCAACAACCATTATTATGTTGAACTACGTTTATATGTAAATATATATCTGTAAGTATTATGGTTTTTTGTGTGTATATTGTCCATGACTAACCACCTTGGTATTTTCCCAGCATCAGTCAGGGCCGGGGTGCTCCTCCTGCCTTGGAGGGAAGGCCAAATGTCTGCAGGTGGTAGTTAGGACTTATGCCAGAAACTTGTTTTGATTTCACTTTTGGAATATGAAAACTTTCCATTAGTTTTGCTTTGGAGGAGTTATGGGTATGATGAGAAAGTTCCCGAATCAATTTTGCAGTCACAGTACTTTTTTGATTCAATATGTTGGTACATTTATTTCTGTTTTGTCATATTTTTGTGGAAAAAGTATAACAAAAAAGACACAATGAAAGGAGAAACTGGTTTACTGCCATATACGTAATACCTCATTCATGACAACACAGTTAAAAAATGGTAAAAGCAATGAGAATTAACAATTAATCATTAAAATTAACAGATCAAACATTTGATCGTATATTACGGCGGTTGCCATCTCTATGATTATACAGAGATACAGCAAAAATTATGGATACTTTTCATTGACATTATCTCTGCAAACCTTTTATTTTTAAGAGAAAGCAAGTTTACTTTGTTACTTCATGTTAGTTTATTGATTCAGATATCAAATGAAATATTTGAATGCCATCATGAGTCGTTTCAATATACGTGTAGGCTTATACAGGTTCATGAGCTCCACAATCACATGTCAGGATTAATGATAATGGATATATAGATAGATCATCCAAGGCGATTGAATCTTAAGTGGTGCATCTTTCTTGCATCCTGTTTCGTAAACCAATAATAGATGTTGACATCATTCATCTCTCAATGTCTTGGGCTCCATCTCTGATATCATCCATTACGTCTTAAATGCACAATGTAGTTTGACAAGTAAGAGCATCATCATCTCAGCATGAGATAGTATTTTGTGATTGTCTCACAATTGTCTTCATGATCCGACTTTGTACTGTTAGAGAAAAAAATGGACAGAAATACAATTTACAACTACCCACTGAGTATGCGTAGGCCTACATTATCGTTGATATTTTTCATTCAATTTTGTTGGGGGTGGGGCGGAGGAAAACGATATTGATAAGCGGAACCATGTGCTGATGTTTGCGGGAGGTGGATTTTCAGTCTCGGTGGTGATTCAGAATCTGATCGCTGAGCTTCTCACGCCCACTAAGCCTGGAGTCCCTCATATCTCATATCAAGGAACGAAGATGAAAACATCTTTGTCCTGTTTGTGCCGAGAGAATCAAGTTTGCAAATATTCCCGGGAAGTTTTTTAGATTGGATTCGCACATTCGGTCAATGATATTTCTGCAGAGGAGATGAGCATGTTATAACATTCGGAATCTTAATCCTGGAAACATTTGTGTAGTGATTTACAAACAAGGTGAGTCAGAAGATTTTTAGATTTTGTCCATGATTTGCGCACTCTGAAATGAACTTATCGACCAAATAAGCTAAAATCATTCACTAATGTAAAGACTCGCATAATTCTTCACCTCTCACCAAAGCCTTGGGACCGGAAAGTCAGGTTTGATGCAGAAGTAAGCAGAAATTCAAACAAAATGCACCTACCTAATGTTGCTCACTAAATTTGAATTTCATACAGCCGTCAAACTAGTGTGACTGCTAGACCTGATTTGTGAATCATCTATTGAAACTGAATACCTGCTGATCAATGCTTATAAGGTCAAAAACTCACACCAGTGCAGTTGGACAGTTGTCAAGCAATATTTAAGATGGTTGGACTATACCAAATTCAAAGTTAGTTGATGAAAGCTGCGTCCAGTTTCTGAATCCCAGACTTCAGTTACAATTTCAAATGATTTATAATTTATATTTCAAAACCTTTTTGACGTACATGGTGTATGAATCCCAGAATTTGAATAGTGCATTTTTATGTAGTTCTATCTTTAGTTAGATTGAATGTGAGCAAAAACATTTTGGTGTGGTAAGAGAAAAACATAACATTTTATTACCAGCAAGTATTCCTCATTGTTCTACATGTATGATCCCATACTACACGTTATCTACCCCACCCTCATTTTACACATGTCCTTAATTACCCAGTATACTGTATATGCAAGTTATTATAAATCACTCTGTCATCATTAAAATGCTGGCACCATGACTGTACACTACTTGAGACTTGAGTTTACCGCAGTTAGTATCATATATCACTTCAGCCTATCAAAGGTAAATATAAAAAAGGGTCAGGAAAGATGGCTATGTGAACTTGTATGTTTTGAAAATAAAAGTATATTATACAGTTGTTCAGTTGGTAGTAAACTATGTATATATGGGCAAATATGTTTCCAAGGTCTATTTAATTATCAGATTTTGATGGAGAAATGGTTTGCTTTCGGTTTCAAAAGGATCAAATTTTTGTTCAAGACCAAAGCTTTTCCGCCTTGAGATTGTGAGATTGTTTTGTTTTGAGATATTTTGCTAAATCTGCTTTAGCACCTGTGTCAAAGACTAACATTCTTTGTTGGGATTTGGTCACATGGTGCATCTAGTTTGTGTTATTATGTCAAGTAATTGAGGACAGAAAATGACTCCTTTTCATTTTCGAGAACTTCAATCAACCGACAAAATCCGTAGTTATGAGCATGGAGGCATCCCAGGCCAGGTAGTGATCCTATTATCTGATCAGATATTAGCCTTGAAACCTGTCTACATGTATCTCTGCAAATGCTCACTTCTTATCATCCTTACACTGTTTCACCTGTACCCCATATATGCATTTTACATTTGTTTCAAAGTTGATATTTTGTGATGTGTGTGTGTGTGTGTGTGTGTGTGTGTGTGTGTGTGTGTGTGTGTGTGTGTGTGTGTGTGTGTGTGTGTGTGTGTGTGTGTGTGTGTGTGTGTGTGTGTGTGTGTGTGTGTGTGTGTGTGTGTGTGTGTGTGTGTGTGTGTGTGTGTGTGTGTGTGTGTGTGTGTGTGTGTGTGTGTGTGTACATGTATATATAAAACCAGGGAGGTGATGCCACCTCCTTGATAAAACTATGTATGTATTTTTCTGCCTGTCTGTATCTGTGTCTTTTTTATACTAACTAGGACAAGTGTCAAGAAATATGAAATGATACTGTATGTCTACAGTTGATGTGTGTGTAAAACCATATATGTGTGTATGTCTGTCCATCTGTTTTCATGTCTGTATAGATCTATGTCTTTCTTATACCAGGACAAGTCAAAGAAACACAATGAACCATTACTGTATGCCTAGGTACCAATTTTGTTTTCACATCCCACACTGTATTTTACGCCTGTTGTGTGACACACAAGTTGATGCAACTTTCATGATGAGTTTAGTTTCCCTTTTTGATACTCCACCACCTATTTTTGTTGTCAGTTAGCCACAGGTATACCCTTATACCTCCCTGGTCTTACTGACACATCCCTCTAGGACTCTCCTGTTGTTTGTTCAAACCATGTTGACATTGTAACCCAACCTTGAGGAAACAAACATCAACTTTTGTTGACATAACATTGAGTTTGTGGTGATGCCATGTAACAAGATTGTTGTGCTTGAATTGTGGTTTTAATTCTGCAAAGTTCAAAGTTGATTTGGCTTTACAAATTGTTACAGTTAGTCAAACACATTACCTTGTGCAGGATTAGAAATTACAGGTTGAAGCATATACCAACATGTACACTAGGCTGGAAGGATTTGTCTTGAATTTAATTACTGGTGGAGAAACAAGCGTTCGTTAATCGGTATTGAATTATACTGGTACTCTGACAGAAATGGATTGCATAAAAAGCTACACAGCAAATTCACCTGTCAAAATGAGTACTGATGGGGATTATCTAAAAAGTAATAAACATTTGACCGTGACATTAAAGGCTTAGTATAACAATATTTCCATTTTTTTAAAAATGTGAGTTACATAATTCCCCACACTACTAGTGTCTTTGGTAAGATCTAAAAATGAAGCCCTGAAAAAATTACAGTTCAAAATGTGCTTTAAAAAAGTAAAATTCATTGAGAGACCATCCAGTTTTCGCCCATAGACTACTACATGTGTGTTGCAGAATTTGGCCAAGAATAATTCATGTGCTCATTTTTATCTGTACATGTTTTACAAGTGATAGCATAACTGTCTTAACTTTTGTGTTCTGGGGTATTTACTTGTCCATTCAAACACTGTCATATGTTAGATAGTAAAGTTTGAAATTTTTTTAAAACTGGTCTTCCACAATGTTATATAGTGTCTTAACTCTTAACATGCTGAAGTCGCAGATCTGCACCAAATAATACACATAAAGTCCATAGAGGTTCAAATCCACTGGCATGTTAAGAGTTAAGGCAGCAGAAGCCTTAAATACTGTACTTGATTCTAGAGTAAAATATGACATATCCCAAAGTAAGGACTTTTTCTATTCCTTCTGTTTCCCTGGAGTTTTCAGGCCATCATATTTCTGTATTTTTGTATAAATAATAAGAAAAAATATGGTATAGGCCCTGGAGAGCTTGAAATTGAAATCGACGCGATGACTAATGATCTACGAAAGTTGACTTTGCAAAGACTCTTTGTTACTTTGACTACCAGCGTGTTTCTATTGAGCATACCATATTTATCCGGTTAAAATTTGACTGGCTAATAGCAGTGAGCGGTGCATTTCTATTGGACTGCATTTTCTGCAAAGTTTGATCGATTGTACGGGGATGGTACGATTACTGGCTACGAGTCCATTGACCTGGGTTGCTGCAAGGTATTGTGGGATGACCGAGGTCAAATTTATGCCAAATCAAACACACGTGTGCTGCAGCCAGGGGTCACATATTCCGATCACGTGGTTTTGTTGATTTCTGTTCTCTGACCAGCTAATACCGCAACGGGCTGTTTCTATTGACGTCTTATGGTATCTTACGGTATTGCTCTTCGCTATTATCCTACAAAAAGAAGGATAATTGGCGGCTAAACTTTCTCCGTTACAAAGACAGCTAATGGCGGAGAAGGTCTGTTTCTATGGGCTCCTCTACTCCATTAGCCAGTTCATTCCGGAAAACAAGCTTCAATAGAAACATGCTGTAAGTGTAAAAGTAAGATGTAACAGTAAAACACAATGTGAGCAAACTTGACCTGTGTGCCTGCTAAGTGACAAGTGCTACATTAATCCTAGCACTCTGTTAACACAACGTGAGTAATCTGATTCAATTTGGGATTATTTTTGGCATAATGAGTTAAGCTTTTAAGGAGTGTATGGTTTAAAGTCAAGGTTGTCAACACGTTTGCTAAGGTTGCTTTCCTCGCGAATTAGTCATTTGCATAATTAATACCTTGAAATATGTGTGGAAAGTCTGCTGCTTATACATGTATGTAAGCAAGTACATGTATAGTACATGTTATAATGCTGTAATATATGTATGTCATTAAACCTGACGCATATCCCAGGTGCACAAAAATATGTTACAGTGTTGACTGCAGTTAGGCAATGTACATGTACTGTATGTGTTTGTGTGAATGAGTAACTGTGTGTGCGTATTGAAGAATATTATATAAAAATAAACTAAAAAAAAACCCTCCATGTAGTTCTACCACTCGGTATGCAGTGAGATTTGTAAACGTTACGTCCCCCCCCCCCACACACACACACATGCATAAGCCATTCAATATTTGTTTTCTTTTAAGTTTTTAATGGTGTTTAACATTGCATACTTAGATATGAACATCAACTGCTTACATAGTGTGTATTTTGTGGTACATCTCTATTACACGATACAAATTTTGAGAATGTGTTATTTCAATGTAACTAGTGGGACATTTACCCATTCCATTGGAGACTAAAGAACAAGATATCTCGGGCTAAGGTCTATGGAGAATGTGTGTTATATACTGAAATCAAATCATTTCCAGTGGTTTAAGCTCTCTCACATCCTTTGACAGAAAAAAGGAGGAATCTTATACAGATTTGCAAATGAGTAGAGTCAATAGACAAGCACAGGCACATAACCTGAATTACATGAACTGACCAAATTCAATATTATGACTCTGTGCAGACTTTGCATTGTCACTGTATAATGTGTCAGCATTTACACCTTGTTGTATATTCTATCTCCAGGGTGAATAAAGTCTAAAGACCAACAGGTTACGTATGTGGAATACGTGCAAGAAGGAAATACACATAACAACAATAACAACAAAGAGAAATCGATGTTTGTATAATAATTTGCATGATTTGCCTTTGACATTCCAAACGTTGGATATTTCACACTTCAACATGAACCATCAAAACCAAAAGCAAACACTTGGAGAGCATGCTCTTGATAATATTGTAGCCATATATAATCATGCGTAGTGGGAATGCAAGATAGAAATCATAAAGTAAACGGTGGGTAATATTTACTCATATGTCACTCTATTCGTGTGTGGTAAGAGGAAATATCTGTGCCCTGATTCTTCAGCGTATAGTGCTTTTTTAATGGAATAATGACAGTTTTATTGTTGTTGAGTTTTTATTGCCCTTTTATATGATTAAAGTTAAGAGTCTGTATATATGAAGTCATAGCTTGTTTATGAACCAATCAAGCCTTATCTTATTATCAAGTGAATGTGCAATTTGAGCCAATATCTCTGAAGAAATCACAGTTGTCCAGTAAATTTCTGTGACCGATACATAGTGTGCCTATTCATGTATTTTAATCAAATTAGGTTTTAGTAATAGGTTATTTGTCTCACGAAAATAAGTTTTAAATATTTGTTCCTGATACATTGTACATTTTGTACATCAATCATATGTGCACCTGTACAGTATGTTACATTTTAAATAAATTGAACTATTAGTGCACTCCCTGTATTTCTGACCTTTTTGGTATGTACACACAAATCTCTTACCTAAGTTTGCAGAGGAGAAATCAACCTTTTAAGAAATTCTATTTTGAAATCAGTATTAGGAACAAGATTTTATCCTACTTTCTCATTGTACGTTTGTACGTTTTGACCACATTTATGCTGTCCAATTCATTCTCGGTGAAGACTAGATCAGATGATTGAATTAGACGGACAAATTAACTTTGTTTCGCCCCACCCCTTGCCCCTCGCTTGAAATCCCCTCTGAAAGGGAAGTTTTGATGAGAAGTTCCACAGGAGATGAAGCTTGGGATGTGTGGTTGCCATGGCAACCTCGACCCCCTTCCCCACTCCGTCTCCCTCCTCCCGGAAACCCAACGTGTGTTGCCGAGATAGCGCGATTAGGAACTCGAGGGGCGAGATGAAAATCAGGTGGCACCATCGCGACGGGGTCGGTCTTGAGCTTTGATGATAATCGTAAGTCTTGATTTATGACTGAAGGAATACAAGAAGGAATTACATTTAAATATATATCTTTAATACAGTAGTTTCATTTCTGTTGAGCAAATCAACGATAATTGACAGTACACTTTCAGATCTACTGTATTCTCAAACTGTCAAGACTCTTTTGATGAAATTTCCGCATTTTCAGTTGTCAATTTGAAATTAATTTGTTTGAATTTTTATTTTTATATATTCATTTTTTGGTGTGTTTCTGGGATATTGCAAAAAGAGATTCCCTGCCTTTAAGTTGTAACAAAATATCCTTGTGTTCAATTTAAATTATTTTGTTTATTTCTGTTATTTTTTCATTTCCGTGTTTAGGATTTATTTTCGTAAAAATTGTTGTTTTAATTTATATAATTTTTTGATCAATGAATATCCAAGTGTTTAAATGTCTTCAAACTATAGCTCTAGTAGGGAGTGTGATATTATGACCAGGACTGGCTCTTGTCTGATATGATAGGTGGAAACAATCAGCCAAGTCCCCCCCCCCCTTTCTCCTTGTGTGAGATCGCTCTTGTTTAAAACATTTTACTGCAATGAAATCACAATATTGTATCATTCATTCTTCTGAGGGTTAGGACCTTCAGGAATTACTACGATGACAGAGCACATGAAATTCATCCTTAACTAATATCCGTCAGAAACGAACATACAAGTGTACGTTTGTAATTAAATTTCCAAATTGATTTGTCCATTTCTATTGCTGTAACCATTAATACTGTCATTGACCGTTTGCCAAATAATTATGATGGGGATTAAAATTGTGATCTTACAAGATGTGGAAAGGCCACGTCCATCCTTCGAGTGACCGCCGATTTCCCCCTCCCCTGCTCCCCGGGATCTATTTTTAATTAAGGGGGATTTCCTCTGGAACTGCCCCCAAAATTGCCACTTATTTATGTCACTGAAAAGAAGACCGCAGCTTGGATTTTCAGGAAAAGTCTTGTGGCAGATCTATTTACTGAACACTGACTGGCAAGTCAGAATGACTGCTCGATAATAAAGGAGAGAGATAGATAGAGAGATATGGCGATAAACTGACAATTATATTGACAGTGTTTGCAATATTTTCAAGAACAGGAGGATGAGGATATCAACTGATTTTCGTTCAGGCCCCAAGCTCGTATGGAGAGGAAGTTTCTTTTAATGATTATCTGCACGGTATGATCAAAGTACAGTGAGGTGATAGTTTAGTCGAGTATATTCTTATCCTTCAGAGGGTTTAGCAGGATTTTCAACTGACTTCATTTTTTGGAAAGGAATACTTGAAGGATTTTAGATATTCTTGCTCAAGAGTATAAGGAGCAACGAGGTAAAAAAGGGGAGCTAATTTGCCTGTAGTGGTGTCATTTCAGTGCCTTGTGGATTATTGGAATTGGCCCAAGTTGTTCTGATCTCATTGCAGCTTGTGAGTATATTGTATATTTTATGTCTTCATTTGAAAATCTTTCATTTTATATTACATATATATCTGGTTTGTTTTTACATACCAGAATGTATTGCACAAGCAGATCAGTGTAGGAATATAATGATAACATCATAATAACATCTTATTCACCCAGGCTAGCCACTTCAGTCTGATAGTGATAGACTGCTCTTCCAGCGGGCCCTGCATAAACATAAATGTTATAAGCATCATTCTTTGCAAGTGGCTGTGTTTGGGAAGGGGGTGTGGGGTTAGAGGGCAAAGGTTGTAACATCTCTATGCTAGCATGTACAGTAAACACTATTGACCTTCCCCATATCCTAGAAATCTGAATGGAAGATGGCTACTTACTGTAACTGAAGACTTAGGAACATAAATGGTTTATTTTTGTATGCCAGTAGAAATCTCTCTCTATGTTTATTGCTGTGTCCATGTACAACATATATTTCTCCTTGATCCATTGTATTTACCCGCAAACATACAGAAATATAGAAGGTCAAATTGAGTTTATGACATACCTTTTTGTCACATCATTGAATGTGAAAGCTAAACATTCACTGCAAACATACATATGGTCATGTGTCGTATGTTGGGACCCCCAAATACATGGTGTGTTACATTTTCAGTCCTCTTCTTCAATTAAATCTGAATGCACCAGAGCTATCCTTTTATCCAGATTATAATAGATTTGGGCTCATTCTGCAGCAAAATTACTCTGCTTTTGAAGATCCTGATTACAGCAATCGTTGCATTACACTCTTGTTAAATAGCCAAAGAATGCAAAATGTTAACGAGGGTAAAATTCTGGTGATAAGCGGAGGAGGATAAAGCTGCAGGAGAGTGTTCAAATCCTCATATGGAGAAATATGCAACATGTAACTGTACTCTTTTGTTTTTCTTCTATTTCAGCAGATAATATCTTGGAGTTATGATATGAAATTTGACTAACTTGACACTGTTGTACTTCACAATTCTCAATGAGTAAAATTAAATATTGTCTTCTAGGGTCTTAAATTACTTATATTACTCGGGTAGATTATCTTGCCATTGATTGTACACGTTATGAAGCAATGATAGTACTGCAATGTGAGGCACACACAAGTATGTTCACTTCAGGGCTTACATTTGGTTGAATTTTAAATACTTCTACTGACCCATTTATAAACAATAATATCTAGTTTAATCTGCTAAACGTGTGTTAGTTAGGTTTAGTAAATATGTTTTTTTTAATTAGTGTATTAATGTTTTGCTAACAAATCGCACACATTTTTAACATATTTTGTCACAGCCTGTATCACCCCATCTGAAAATTAAAAAGTAGTACCGATACATTTGTTAAGCTATAGTGTGCTTTTCACAATATAACAGTCAATTTTAGAACCATGACTTCAATACTGACAGTGTAATGAGTTGTCATCAATATAAAAAAACGTATACTTTATTTATTGTGATATTACCCTTTTTTTTTGACCACACCCTGTATAGCAACTTGACCTTGGCATGATTGAGATCTCTGAAGTATAACGCTTTCAGAAAATGTATACTTTTGTTGGTTTCTGCATGAGTATTTTGAGTTATATTGTTTAAATGCAAAAGTGACAAAAATTTCGATAATTTTGGTGTGTAACGCAAAGGGCGTCACCATACGACACAATGACCATATAGAAAATATAGAAGGTCAACTTGAGTTTATGACATACCTTTTTGTCATATTGTTGAATGTGATGCATGTACATGTACATAAGCATGTTAAATTATTGTAATGGTGATAGGCTGCCTGAGCACATTCGGGATTCTATTTTGCCTCAAGTGTTTGTGCTGAATTAAGTTTATGATTTCTTTTCATACACATACACACAGAAGCACAAAGAATTCAAGGATTTTATGTGTTTGACAAATGTTACAATATGTTCTGTCTGTGATTCTTATTGTGAATGATCTTCTGTTAACGTTGTTTGGCAGTTTTCAGATTGTTATTATAAAATTAGGGGTACGTGATCACTGAATCTGTCCTCATACTGTCAGTGTAAACATGGATTGTGAAATAGATTCATTGTAGATTGTATAAAATGCAAGGTTCTTTTCAACTTAAACAATTTTTAATGAAGTGAGTAAATGTTGCATT
Organism: Eucidaris tribuloides; assembly: GCA_001188425.1. NCBI lineage: Eukaryota > Metazoa > Echinodermata > Echinoidea > Cidaroida > Cidaridae > Eucidaris > Eucidaris tribuloides. The sequence goes on from JZLH01S0149857.1 coordinate 14,156, forward strand.
CACAATGGCCTTTACAGTACCCTAGTGCACAGTGGAACTCCCTTGGGCTTGGTACAATTGTACAAGAGTACATGAGTATTATTGGAAAACTCTCTAACTTTAAGCATTATTTTGTTGTTGTTGGAGGAACTGATAAATTGTTGCAAATGTCATTTGAATTGATTTTAGGGGTTGTACAAAAATGCACAATAGGAATGGGATGGATGTAAGACTTGATTTGAGTTGTACAGATTTTTATTTTTATTTTTATCCCACTGTAGAGTATATATTCATAAATGTGAGTTGTAACTTTTGACTGATAATTTCACAACATGTAGGCCTACACTCACTTTTTGGGAGCATTTAAAAAACTACATATTCTACAATATATCTAACATCATTATGCTTTTGTTTTTCTGGAAAAAATCTAATGTACATAATGTGTAGGCCTCCTACATTATGTTTGGGCTAATGTTTATGCCTGTAAGCTACCGTACCTGAATATTCGGCCTGCAGTATTTAGTCATCATTAAAACCCGCAATGAACTCTTTGAGACATTTAGCAAAAAACAAACCAAAACAAAACAAAATATTCGCTGTAGGGAAAAACAAGTGAATGACATTATTGTTATCCAGGGAAAGGTGAATTTGAGCATGCATAACAAGTGATGCAGGTAGCCAGAAAAACTTAAAATATTGATGTGGGACAGAAATCGTAGGCGTTCTTCGTGCATCGTACGCCTCGCACGCCCACTAATGCAAACCCCCCATGTGTAACCGGAGAGTATTTTGCATTTATTGAGTTGCATATAAAAGTTCATGTCCATTCTTGTGCAAAATGTCTTCATTTCCTTCTGGGGAATAAGATGTATAGATGACTCAATTTTTATGAGACCCTAATAACCTGTAACGAATCAACAACTACAAAAAATACGCAATTCATCACCAGTCACCATAGTGTGCCTTTGAGTGTGCTCTTGAGTTTTGCAAAATTGACTTTGATTGGACGTTTCAGGTGGTGCCGGAAATTGTATGTGCACACGTGGGTATTTGTAAGTTACAGCTCAATTGTGGTCTTTACTGTTTTAAACAAGACCAAACTGATCATACCCCCACCCTAGGGGATCAACATTGAACTGAACTTGACCTGGAGATGATACCAAGGGGGTGGGGGAGGGAGGGGGAATCTAAGAGTTGCAACACAGAGTTGAATCACTGGATTTACCTGTAACTTGGTGTATCTGCCTGCATTTTGTGACTGAGAAGAATTATCAGACAAAGGAAAGTAAGTCATTTGAGGACTTTATTATGATATAGGTAAGGGGTTTACTTTATCCCTCAAATAAAAGGCCCTGAAACATTGTACAAAGAAGAAGTGTATGCTATTAATGGAATGAAACTCCTAAGCAATTTGCGAAAATTATTAAATTGTTCATTTTTTCCAGAAATATTATTTTGAAGTACATGACTTTTACAACTTGTGAACAAGTGGAAGAATTATTTCTGTGATATTACTTTAAGAAGGATACCTTTGCAAGCTTAATGTATTTGCAGCATTTAGCATAATGAGGTGGGGTGGGTGGTGGTTTTCTTGTAGCCAGAATCTTGAATTATTTCAAGCAGTGGAGTATAAATCATGTATTTCATATTCAGGTAAGTAAATCATTCAAATTCTACATTTGAGAGAAATTGTACAAATTGGTTAATTAACATTTTGTTTTTGGATCTGTCATTTTTTTACATAGGGTTTCGGGGGGGGGGGGGTTGAATGCAAGTGAACATTTTAAGAAGTGGTTGGTAGATATTTAAATCAAGTGATGTAGATAATTTAATTGAAT
>JZLH01S0149866.1:14963-26617 GCA_001188425.1 Eucidaris tribuloides
CCCCTTGGGGACGACGGGCTTGTACAGAAGCCCAGTATACTGCACACTCAGAGACGACGGGCTTCTACAGAAGCCCACAACATATGACAGAAATTTTGGTCAAATGCTGGATAAATGGTAGGGTTTTATTTTTTAATGCATCTGTCCAAAAAATTACATGTTTTTGACAAATAAAAAATAAGAAAATAAATAACATGTGAAGAATTTTAAAAGAAAACGTGGATTTACATTCCCTTCAAAGTCAACCACGTGCAAATCGAGTCGTCTCTCAATGAACAACAGCGCCGTATAGCATCGAGCCCAAGGGGTTAATCATAAAATGGCTTGGGGCGGAATCCGCCCCCTAGACGTTCCGTGCAATACCTCTGCAACACACGGAGCAGTTCCCATGGTGTTTCATTACTTTCTTTTCTCTAATGTCGCACATCTTTTGAGACCAAATTTGTGATGTCTGGGTACACGGTTCCGAAGTTATGCAACATTTTGTACTTGCATGTCACCACAAAATTGTTAAACAACATGTAGAATTTCAATTCAAATTGTTTTTTTCAGCCAAAAATAATAAATACATGAATATTTTTACTTTTACTGGTTAAATCACTTCATTTTATGCGGTTTATAATTGCAAAAGTGTCCCTGACAAATTTCATCGGAAACAATAGGAAACAAAAGGTTAAAAAAATTTAGAAATACGCACAAAAATTGAGGAAAAAAGAACATTAAAAATACACAGGAAATAAATTTTGATTCTGGATTTTTTTCAAGTAAACTTGCTAAGAACACTGAATAGAGTGTGTAGACCCCAAAATTAACATTTTGGGAACTTTAATAAGTGATTTACAGTTTTATTATGATTTTATGCATAGATTAGCATAATTAATTAGCACAAAATTAATTCCGAGTAAATAACTATACAGTCTTATAGATTACATGATGGGCAACGTGAATGCTGATTGATCGACGGCCGAGATTGGGGGGGGGGGGGGGGGGGGGGGGCAGAATCAGTCCCCCTCCGCCCTCCAGATAAAGCATAGCCAAAAAGGCCCAAAGGTAAATAACATGATTGGGAGTTGTCCATAAATTGGGGTAAAAACTATTCTAGAATCAAGTAAACTATGCAAGGATTCTGACTTTTACATATTGTAAAATACCTTCCATCAGTATGCCTTGTCACAGAAAAATCTGTAGAAGCTTTTTTATGGGGTTTAATTCTCTTGAAGCTCAAGAGAATTAGCCTGCTTGTCTGTTATTGCTTGAGTGGGGGGGGGGGCAAGGGGGGCCAAAAGGGGATTATTTTCTAACCACAAACCCTTTTGTAACCAAGCTTGGATGGTAGATGCATAACAAGGACCTCAATGTTATTTGGGGATCAATGGTAATTATGTAGGATAAAGGTCAAATGAGGTGAAATGAATATAGCTGGAATTGGGGTTGGTATTAGCCCACTTATAAAGTCTACATGTAACTAGCATGGTAGATGCCCAACATGTCTAGGGACCTCACTGTTAATTTAGGGTCAAAGGTCAAATATGGGAAAATGTTAACACTAAGTTGAGATACATTATGGCTATCGCCTTGTGTTTCTAAAGGTGGATGTTAGCATTTATCGCATTGCCTAGACGGTTTTGAAAATCCTTTAAATAGAGTAAACACGGGGCACATCCGGTTTCTGTCACCAACAAGTTAACGTTACTTGGCAACATCTAAAGGGATGCAAAGTTTTACATGTGGTTCACGTGGCTCCATTGATTTTTATGTCTGGCTCCACGGGTCAAAACTACATGTATCTATAATTGATGTTTTCTCTGTGAAAGAAAACCTCAGAGAGTTTGTGAGACCTCAGCTGAGCATTGTGCCCACAGAGGCTCCTATTATCACTTATAGTAGAATGTCAACTCTTTGTCAAGTACAGTGTGTTCTTAATGAATTCATATATGTATGGTGTGCCCTTTTTAAAATAGAAACATGAAACAAATGCTGTTGTGTGCAATTACATATAATAAATAACCAAATGGTTAATCACACCGATTTTTGTCATGCTCCAGTGCCTTTTCAAGTTAGTGTACACAGATGATGAAAATGCATGTTGGCGAAGTGCTTTGTTTTATTCATGTGAGTTTGTCTGTCTGCCCATGCGGTGTGAAACTTGTATCATATGTAAATCTGGAATGTAAAGTTCACATGTCAGATTTGGGGCCAGAACATGTACTTGCACATTTTAATTAGTTTAAGTAGTATGTTTGTTGTGTGTGTGTGTGTGTGTGTGTGTGGTGGTGTGTGTGTGTGTATGTATGTGTGAGTAGGTGTTGGTGTGTGTGGGTGTGGTGTGTGTGTGTAGGTGTTGGTGTGTGTGTTGTATGTATGTGTGTGTGTTGTGATGTATGTGTGTGTGTGTGTGTGCGTGCGTGCATGTGTGCGTGCGTGCGTGTGCGTGCGCTGCGGTGTGTGTGTGTGTGCATGCGTGCATGTGTGCGTGCGCGTGCGTGGCGTGCGTGTGTGTGTGTGTTGTGTGTGTGTGTGATATTAAATTACAAATTCCTAATAAAGATTGGGTTATTGATTTGCAAGTCCATTACTTCCTTTCATTATCAATACCAAACGGTAGTTTAGTACTTACATAACGGTGTGTTGAAAGTCTGAGATCCATACGTCATGAATTTGTTGTTTTATGAGAAAAACTAATAACAACAAGTTACCAGAATGTTGTTCTTTCTGTGAGTTTCAATTTTGCTCAAAATGCGAATCACGGTTACTGTGCACCGTAGCAAGACGAGCGGAGCGCCCTGATTGTCAATCGGCTACCCCGGCGCGACCGTTGGCTAACGGCTGATCGGACCATTTTGGAACGGCACGTGCACGTTTGACGTCGCGGATTTTTTTAAATTTGCTCCTGAGCAAATGGAAAGAGGATGAAGTTTAACCGTCCAGATTTTAACCAAAACTCAAATATTTTACCCCAAGTCTCTATGAGAGGTGTTTATTTATATTAATCTTCACATTGGATATGATTTCAGCTGATTTGATTCATATAGATGTTTTTTTGACGTGCAAATCAATAACCCAATCTTTAAGTCGTGGCCAGTAAAATGGAGAAGAAAAGACAGTGACAGAATGTGCAAATTATCAAGCTAGCCTTTTTACGAGTTAAATCGCTCTCGATGTTTTATTTTTTTATTTTTTTTTTTTTAATCATAAATTCAAGGCCTGGTGTGCCATCAAATAGATGAAAAGCGGCATTACATACAATTTTACTATATACAAGTAATCAATATCTTACTGAAATCATACATGTTAAACTAAAATAACAAATGTTAATTTTGAGCCTTTCTAAGTTCTACTTAAAGATGACATTTCCGATACACAATATTCAAGGGTGGTTACCTCCCTTTTCCAGCTCACAGAATGTAAGTTATGTGTTTTTGCTTTTTTTGCTTTTTTGTGAGAAATCAATTCTGAAAAAAAAAGTGGAGGGGAGGGGAGTCACCTTTAATGAATATAAGGGGGAAAGGGGAAATATTTTGCCCGCAAAAATCTGAAAACTTTAAATCCAGAAGAAATGGAAGTTTTTATAATAAGGATACCCCCCCCCCCCGGTGCCATGCGTATTGCGAAATAGGGTTAAACTCACTTATTTTGGGTTGAAGGGGTATCAGTTCTGTAATGATGTCCTGGTGAACTTAATGAAATATGACAAATATTGAGTAGTATTTCTCCTTTCTTGTTCAAGGCGGAGAGATTTATCAAAGCATACGCCCCCATGGCAGAGGGGCTGGAACACAAAATTTGTTTTCGCCTCCGTGTAGGGGTGGGTTGTTCAATACACCTTTGCATCAAATTCCTTTCATATCTCCCGTGAAACAGTGTTAATGGTTTGGAGAAACTTCCAACAAATCAAAATGTCAATTTGCTACTTTGAAGCAGCGCAGTCCGCGAAGAAGAAAGCGCCTCCCATAATTATGACAGTGGCAAGGGGATACGTTGCCTAAATTAAATATGGCTTGTTCACAATTTTATCCGACGTAAAGCAAAGTGACATGACAGTAAAAGAAAATGTTAGGATGTCACAACATTAGACCACCTTTGGAATTGAAAACCCACTAGAACTTAGAATAGAACATGTCCTGTATCAATATGGGGTGTATCCTCCTTAATGCTGTCTTTTATAATCATAGGAAACACTTTCTTCTTCGCTGGATGTGGTTGTCTGTTTGATGAGGCCGCCTTACAATAACATTGCTTTTTGTTTGTTTTGAAAATCTTCCCTCGCGATCAAAACCGTTTCACGGGAAATGTGAAACCATACCTATGCAAAGGGTGAAATTAAAACACACCCACTGTATTAGAAGGCGGAATTGTTTCATTTTGTGTTCCAGTCCCTCTGCTGTGGGTGCCACTGCAATTGAACAAAAAAGGGAAAAAGACGCAAAATATACCCAAATCAGATGCACCAGATGCAAACAAAAACAATGCACAAAATGCAAACGCAGAGACACGAAACACACAATACATAGTGGAGCAGATATGAAAATCGTTCAAATCTGATAAAAGCAATGAACCATTGGCACGTAAAGTCATTTGGGCCAACAATCATAAAAATGCATCCCCTTGGCCAATTTCGATGATTTTTGTGCCACAATATATGTTTTGCATCACGTTAAATCCAAAAAGAATAATATCAGACGCCATAATCACTTCTTTCTATCACTTACGACGAAAAATTCATAAAAATATGACTTTTCAAGTCAGAGAAATGTTTATTGAGTACAAATCCGCACAAAAGTGGGAAAGCCGTTATATTCAAGCAATACATCTTTTAAATGTTGTATGCAAGTAGTAAAAGAAGCTGTTGTAAGAAACAACTAGAGTAGTTTGACCTAGCACAGTCGATGGGTATGCCTCTGCAAACCGTACTCCCACACAATCTGGCAGAAATCGAAAAGCCACGTGTTGTACCCAATCTGATCATTAATTCTAAAGAAGTTATCATGACAACGAGACTTAATCAGACATGTAAAAAAAGTCCTTGTGACTCTTGACCTTTGACCTTTCAACTCCAAAATGTAGGTAGTCAATTGGTTCCTCATACTACTACTTCGACAAGTTACAACAAAATCTGATAAGCCTAATTTCTCAAGTTATCATGCTAACGAGCTCAAATTTCTCAAGTTATCATGCTAACGAGCTCAAATCTGCCATTTTGAGGCCCCGTGACCTTTGACCTTTGACGCTTCAACACCTCAAACACAATATTTTTATCAGTGACTCATAGTACATATTTGACCAAAGTTACATTGAAATCCCATATGCCGTTCTTGAGTTTAATATTGTGGTAACAAGTTAAAATCAGATATATAAGGCCTTGTAACTTTTGACCTTTGAACTTCTAACTGGTTCCAAAACCTAATAACTTCATCGGTTCCTTATTTTTCATGCTTGACCCAAGTTAAACTATTCTTGAGTTATCGCAGTAATGAACCAAATTAGACATGTAGGCTATTCGGCTCTGTGTCCTTTAGCCTTCTGACCTTTCAATTTAAAAATCTCATCAATTCATCTTTTCGTTATAGGTTATACATTTAACTCACCCCAGTTTAATTAAAATCTAATCATTGGTTCTTCAGTTATCGCGAAAACTAGAACCGGCAATGGACCCACTGACGGATATCCCTAAAAGAAGATGCCTCCGGCTGCTTTTAGTTCTAAAAATATGTTATTCAACAATATCTAAATCATTTTCCGATTTCGATAAGAAGTATGGACACTAGCAAACAAAACTGGGAGTTTAACAGAAATGCCAACCTCTAAGCATCATAACAGAAATGCCAACCTCTAAGCATCATATTAACAATTGTACAATAATCGAAATGAGTAATATTTACATCTACTACATGGGCTTGCTTATGCAAAGTATGTATGTATAAATATTAGTAAAAACATCAGTTTCATAGGATTCCTCAGTTGCTCTGTTTACCAATTTATTCTCGGAAGTTATAAAAAAAAAACTAATGAGAGAAATTACTTCTGGTTTTGTGTCGCACCTGTACAAACATTGACAAGTTGTTACAAAAGATTAACAGTCATTTTATTTAGTGTATCGCAAAGAAATGTGTAATTTCTTAGAATTACATTACATTTAAGTCGACAGTTTTCTGTCAATAGTTCTTTGTTTTATTTACAGTCAGAGAATAAATAGGTGAAATTCTTTGTAGATGCACAAACACAACATCCCCATGAATCTGAATGTGTGTTTTAAATCTTTAGGAGTGTATTTCCATCGTTAATTGGATTGCTTTGTTTCATAATCACTGAAATGTTCCGAAATATATATTTTTGTGGCGTATTTTCATAAGCAACTCTAATGCTTGCTGGTGACCCCACTTACTCCATCCCGTCCTAGTTCTCATATACACACTAAATACTATAGAAGCTTACTCTCATGGTTGGGTAAATTTAGGGTTCTATATTGTAAATAAAAGGCCATTACAAATTATATTATGATTTACACTGAACCAGAATACATGATGGATTGAGTTTATTACCAAGAGTAATTTGTTTTTCCCCCCTTCCCCAAAATGAATTATTTTCCCCTTCAAAGCCGCTCGCTGGCTGCGCTCGCTCAGAGATATACCTCTGTAACTCACTTTGAATCAGCTATAGCGTGCTGGGCAATATTGCATCCCGTATTCACATTTATCAAATGAGAGGGTCGGCGGAATATAATGCTAACCCACAAAAGTGTCATTTTGAGATAATCGATTTTTAAAGTTTGAAAAATCCATAAATCACGGTCTTTGGTCAGGTGTCTTGAAATTTAGTCAAATGAAAGAGTAACGTCAAAGATGACCCTCTGTGAATATGGAGAATAAAGATTAAGATAAAGTTGTAAATTTTAGGTCATTTCTGACATAAAATCAGTTAGCACTCTATTTCTCCTGAAATTAATACACGCCTAATCCCATGGGAAATTTTGTCATTCATTAAATTTAAGTATTATTTACACAACTACTACTTTATTGAATGACGTGGATTCTTGGGATGCTTCTAAACATAAATTTCCACAAAACCACAAAAAAATTTTTTTTTTTTGCTTTTCAGCATGAAAATAGTGCTAACCCACAGGTAAAAAAGTGCAAAATTGCTTTAAAATTTGCAATAAGGAGACTTATTATATATTACGACTGAAGTAAATTCGTAGAAATTTGATAAATCTTTTTGTTTTACCAGCTACCTGTATTTCATACCGAAATTGTAGAAATTGCCAAAAAACCTGTCGCTCTGAAATTTAGGATGAATATAGTGCTAACCCACAAAGCACAAACATATTAAAAACATCTTGAAATTGTGGCTTATTACTATTTTGCTGCCTAAAAGTTGATACGTTTTTTCCCTGTGTCCAATTTTATTGACCATTTTATTGGTCGAATTCAAATATTATATTTTTACACAAGGTAGAGTGGTGGATAAGGATCGTGAAAACGTGTGTAACTCAATTTTCGAAATAGTGAGGGTTAGCACTTTATTCCACCGACCCCCTCAAATTCAAACAATTTTATGAAGAAATTTCTCCTCCAAAATCCATTACCCATGTGACATACATGCTATGTGTGCAGCATTTTGATTTCTGTAAAATCAAATTCAGTTTCGTCACCGGGTGCCCAATTATAATTTCAAATCGAAAAGAGTATTATATAACTTCATTTATCACTTACATAATTCCATTTGTCCTTACATTACAGTGTAAATTATTTCGAATTACTTTGAAACTTATAAATACATCACAAAACGCGTTTGTCTTCTTGAAGATTAAAAGTTTCCCATATCGTTTGCTTCTTGCAATCACTCACGGAATTGCTTTTTACTCAATTATGACTTGTATGGAAATGCAATTTCTATAAAAATAAATATGAATATTGGTGATTTTGTTACATTTTGATACAAAAAGTTGCCAAACAAACCCTTACCATTTCAATAGACCTATGCTTGTCGTTTACGCAGGCGCTTAAAAATCCACCATCTACTGTAAAAATATAAATTTGAATGAGTGATTGGATGCCACCCCCCCCTCCCCATGAGTTGACCCACGGTACGCCACTGCACTACTGTGCCCTGGTTGTGCTAGAAATTCACTCTCTTTACATGTTGAGGAGCAATACATACTCCGTCACACACAGACATTTTGTGTGCTTCCCTCAAGCCCGTGATCCAACACGGTTTACCGGGTTGTGGCTGATGCTGTGAAATTGCAACTTCTTGGAGATATAAGTCACGAGGCATAGTGCAAGGAGTCGTCCAGTGGATGTGTTGGACTTCTCAAACAACAAGTGTCGCCTATAACATAAAAAACCTACACCCCAAATCACTATATATGGCCAACTTTCGAGTATCGGTGATATAAAAAATGAATTACATTGTGTGTTGTATTTGTTTATTCTAGTTTCTTTATTTCTTTAATTATTAATTAATGAATTCATTAAGTCGTTCTTTATTATGTACGTATTTATTTATTTATTTATTTATCTTTATTTACTATTTTCTTCTTGGGTGGTCGCTGTCCAGGCTCCAGATGCAATAGTACTTGTCTGTGCCTACGTATAAAATGCTGTTTTGGCTTGCCCTATAGGCCTACGCTTTTAAGTTTGGGAACATGATGCCTTTTTAAAATAAGAACGGAATGATTGTAGCATGTTCACAAAATCATTAAGATATAGATCTGCGGTCGTTTGAAAAGCCTGTCATATTTACAATTTTTCTGTAAATCTGGCAAAATACCCATATTTTAAAAGAAAAATTCACAGTCAAGAGAAAATGGACAAAGCGCAAATTTCTGGGTCTAAACTGCTATGAAAGCTTACGCTAATTTGATTGAATTTTGTATCATGTTGTCAAGAATTTGATTTTCGTTAATAAAGCTATGATACCACACACATGGTAAGAGTAGGTTCCATTCAAACGAAATCTTCAAATTGCTCAATAGATTAGATTGCCATGTAGGCAACCCATAGAACTATGGGGTAGTATAGCGCCAAAGATGCTATACTACCCCAGACCGCGGCAATTGTTGCTAGGCCGTCCCACTTCACAACACAGGACATCTTCGCCGCTCATCTACCCGCGCTCCATTGATATCAACGCTTGAATTAACACGCACGGTCACACGTGCCCGTTAACCAAGCCAAAGTCACGTAAATTAGCAACCCAGATTTGCCGGACAGTAAATGTATCAGTAAGTTATCTTTGCAGCATATGAAGACACCTCAACGGACGTTTTACGTTGAAAGGTAATACAAATTAATGCGTTTATATTCATTAATTTCACATTCCATAAAATTTGTGTCGTGCATCAAACAGCGGTCCAAAACAACCGCTACCGCGAGCTTTTGGAAAGGAACTAGTCTTCGCCTACGGGAGACTACCAAGCGTGTTGTAGAGTACAACATGGTGTTTTAGCTGATACTATGGTGTTAACTTTGAAGCAATATCACACATTTCATAAAAATGCAGTGAATGTGCCATTTCGATACAATATTGACTATATATTTGGGTAGTTTTATGCAAAGTTTTGATGTCTTCCTGACAAAATGTTTTGAAATAGAGTAAAATATATATTCACTAAAATATCAATTTTTGAAAAAAAACTTAAAAATTCTCATTTTGGCCTTAAATTGTTGTCAAATTTAGCACAATCCAATCAAGTGTGGTATCATCTTGTAGAAAATTCAAATGTCTTTAAAATGATACCAAACTCATGGTTATAGGAGAGGTTCGCATTCAAAATTATTTTCAAAAACTGCTCAATATTAGGTGCAAGCATGGTCGCCATATTTGAAAAAAAATTGGCCCCCATAACCCACCATTTTGGAAATTTCACGTGGCCGCGTTATTTTTTGATAGAACCCCCTCAAGGATATCCATAGCAAATTTGGTGCTTATTATCACCATTTGAACGATTCGACGGCCAAAATATTGCAGTTATCTGGGCTCCACTATGATGAGGCCGCTTACAATAACATTGCTTTTGTTTGTTTGTTGGAAATCTTCCCTCGCGATCAAACCGTTTCACGGAAATGTGAAACCATACCTATGCAAAGGGTGAATTAAAACACACCACTGCTATTAGAAGGCGGAAATTGTTTCATTTTGTGTTCCAGTCCCTCTGCTGTGGGTGCCACCTGCATTGAACAAAAAAGGAAAAGACGCAAAAATATACCAAATCAGATGCACAGATGCAAACAAAAACATGCACAAAATGCAAACGCAGAGACACGAAACACACATACATAGTGGAGCAGATAACTGAAAATCGTTCAAATCGTGATAAAGCATGAACATTGGCACGTAAAGTCATTTTGGGCCAACAATCATAAAAATGCACCCTTGACCAATTTCGATGGTTTTTGTGCCAAAATATATGTTTTGCATAAAGTTAGAGTACTCTCAGACGCCATAATCACTTCTTTCTGTCATTTACAAAGAAAAATGCATAAAAATATGACTTAAAAAAAAAGAAATATTAATTGAGTACAATTCAGCACAAAAGTGGGGGAAGCAGTTACATTTCACCTATAGATCTTTAAAATGTTGTATGCAAGTAGTAAAGTACTTGTTGTGAGCAACAACTGGAGTATTTTGACTGAGCACAGTCGATGGGTATGCCTCTGCCAACCGTAATCTCACACAATCTGGCAGAAACTGAAAAGCCGCATGTATGCATTTACCAAAACCGATCATTATTTTTTAATGAAGATACATAATAACGAGACTAACTCAGACATTTATAAAAAAGTCCTTGTGGCACTTGACCTTTGACCTTTGAACTCAAAGTACATGTATAAATAATTGGTTCCTCATACTAATACTACTACAAGTTACAACATAATCTGATAAGCTACTTTCTCAAGTTATCATGGTAACGAGCCCAATCAAACATTTTGAGGCCCCTGAAACTTTGACCTGTGACACTTCTACTCCTCAATTCAATATTTTCATCAGTAACTCATATTACACACTTGACCAACGTAATCCCATAAGCCGTTCTTCAGTTAAATATCGTGGTAACAAGTCAAAATCAGATAACATGTATGAGACCTTGTGACTTTTAACTGAGCTTCCATCTGGCTCCAAAACCTAAAAACTGGCATCGGTGCCTCATGTACATACTTGACCCAAGTTGAGCCATTTTTTTATGCTCGCAACGAAGTTGCCGGAGGCATTATGTTTTCGGGTTGTCCGTCCGTGCGTCCGTCCTTCCGTCCGTCCGTCCGTGTCCGTCCGTTACCGGATCTCGTTACCGCGATAACTTGAGCCCCCGATCGGATTTTGATGAACTAGGACCAAGTATGAACTATGAGCCACCAATGAACTGATTAGATTTTGGAGATGAAAGGTCAAAGGTCAAAGTCACCGGCCTTAAATATGTCTGATTTGGCTCATTACCGCGATACTTAGAGCGGCTGTCGGATTGTCATGTAACTTGGGTGAAGCATGTATTTATAAGGCACCAATGAACTGATTAAAATTTGCAGTCAAAGGTCAAAGGTCAAGGTCACCGGCCTTAAATATGTCTGATTTGGGCTCGTTACACGAAATTGAAGAGCGGCTGGTTCGGATTGTCCATGTAACTTGGTGAAAGTATGTATATGAGGCAGCCAATGTCG
>JZLH01S0149911.1:26737-39189 GCA_001188425.1 Eucidaris tribuloides
TTCTTTTGATTACATGGTCTTTCCTATTCCCATCTTCAGAAATTGCCCGTCTAACATCATCCCGGTAGAAACCGTATAAATCAGTCTAAATCTTTATTCATCTCATTTCGAATAAATACACAGATTTATGGTGCGAAATCATTTCAGTCATTGGCTCCTGAACTGTGGAATAACATCCCTGATAAGATATAAACATCAAAACTATTGATAACTTTAAAACCGTCCTTAAACAACCATTTATTGTTGAATAACTGAATGAAATAATTTTGTTGATGGTCAACCTGTCTTCTTTATTTCTGGTTTTTTTTCATCTCCCAGAGCGCATAGGGATAATTTATATAGTGATATGTGCTGTATAAAAAGCGGTTCATTGTTACTACATACGTTGAAGATTGTGACTAGGACAAAAATGAGCAGATGAGTGCGCGCTCCCGCTTGCTGTTTTGAGAGCAAAGTTATTTTGACCACTCCACACCTCGACACTTTTAATGATGAGCGTGAGAGAAGAAGTTCAAAAGCACAAAACTTTCACTACGCCATTTCCATCGGTTCATGCACATTACCGAATTTCAGTATGCTAATCTGTAACTGTCCCTTAAACATGAGATTTTATTCCAAATGGGAGTGCTTTTCGCTCCAAAAAACCATGTGATTCCTTACATCACCCCCACTCCCGCAGTGGAGTCATCATAGGAATCATTTCCTTTAAAATGGAAATCTACTCCAGTTTGGAGTGAAGTCTACCTTAATTTGGAGTGAGATCTAGTCCAATTTTAAGTGAAATCTACTCCAATTTGGAGTAAAATCTATTCCAATTTGGAGTGAAACCTACTCCAATTTGGAGTAAAATCTACTCCAATTTGAAGTGAAATCTATTCTGCATTGGAATAAAAGCCCTACTCCAATTTGGAGTAAAATCTACTCCAATTTGAAGTGAAATCTATTCTGCATTGGAATAAAAGCTCTTCCACTTTGGAGTAGAATCTACTCAATTTTGGAGTGAAATATACTTTAATTTGGGGTGAGAAGTAAAATCTAGTGAAATATACTTTAATTTGGGGTGAGAAGTAAAATCTAGTGAAATATACTTTAATTTGGGGTGAGAAGTAAAATCTAGTCCAATTTGGAGTAAAATCTATTTCAATTTTGGAGTGAAACCTACTCCATTTTGGAGTGAAATCTCCATTTTGGAGTAAAATCTACTCCACTTTGGGGTAGAAGCTGTTCTAATTTGGAGTGAAATCTACTCTAATTTGGAGTGAAACCTAATCTAATTTGGAGTGAGGTCTACTCTAATTTGGAGTGAGGTCTACTCTAATTTGGAGTGATGAAATCTATTCCAATTTGGAGTGAAATCTATTTCCCATGAAGTGAAATCTATTCCGATTCGGAGTTAAATCTATAATCCTATTTTTTTAGTAGAATGGTGTCTATTATTTTACGCTTTTCAAAGTAATTTCCAATTCTTTGTGAATTTTACTCTAACGGGGGTCAATATATCCCTTTCTCAATGGAATACCGTTTCTAGTCATTTACGGTAAGAAGACATCATTATGAATTGATTGTCATTCACATTATACGGACGCATTTGTTTTATTGTTTCTTTGCAATATTGTGTTTGTATCAGTGTGTATGTCAAGTACAATCATTTTTTGTTAAAATATGATCTTTTTCTTAATTCTTCAGAGGTTATCAAGGTCCGGGCGGTCCACTAGTAGGGGAGGACGGTGAGCTGACTAATTGTACCGGGGGAGCGGCCGGGTACATCGACCGTGCCTTTTTCGGTGAAGCCCACATCATTCTAAGATCCACGTGTGCCAGGACGTACCACAGCACATTATCGAATGACCCGGAAGGAATCTTAGGGACGTTCACGTCGATTGTTCTGTGTATCTTTGGTCTTCAGGTATTTAACATAAAAACACGACTATCCTGAATTTCTGAAAGAAACTGATGTTATTATATAGGCCTAATAGAGATATAGGTACACACCTGATCCACACAAAGTTCTCTGATCATCTCAAGCAGAATAATTCAATTGTAAGTTCAGTTGGATAATGAAACAACTGATTATGGCACCTCCTTTATATGTTGTCAGTAAAAGTGACCAATCGTGTATGTCGCTACCAGTGACGTCGATCCATTTTTCAGATGGGGGAAAACAAAAGTGTTTTAAAAAAATCAACACTTTCGGCGCGCTCCGTGCAAACAAATACAAAACAATGCGCTCAAATTGCGCCACAAAAATTTACACAGTTAATCTTTAAGTAATGCTGAAACGTGCTTTTGTTCTAAATTGTACGTTCCCACCCCAATTATGCACATTCTTTTGAGCATATTGGTTTCTGTTTTTTTCAACCAGGCAGGTAAAATTCTCCATCTGTTCGGCACGTTACGTGCAAGACTCGTTCGACTGATCACATGGGGGCTGATTTTGGTAAGAATTGATTTTGGTGTGTGTTACAACTGTCGCCAGCAGTCTGTTTTTTATTTGCTTTTTGTTTTCTTCCTTTATTTTCTTTTTTCCCTTTTCTCTTCCTTCCTTTTTTTTTATACAATTTTGCATGTAGGATAATGTATGCATACATTTATTTATCTATAGAATGGAAAAAAAATAAGTACATAAAATAAAAACTAATTATTATTTCGTAAATTATTTCGTGTTTCGTAGGAACATCTGTCCTGTATCTCGAGATTTGATGACACTTTACATTGTTTCTAAAATTTAACCTTTCATAAATGACCTAAAAGGGTAAGATTTTATTGACACCTTTGGAAATCTTTGAGTACGATGCTTTCCATGATTGGTTGCCTGAAACTTCTCGGGATCATTTAGGCGTAGCCAAAGGGGGGGGGCAGTGGGGCAGTTGCCCGCCAATCAAGCTTTTCCGGAATTTTCGTGCAGTACAGCGAAGGACTCCCGCCTCGTACATTTGGACGACAAACAAATAATATTTTGTACCGGACAGAAATATCCACTAACCGACAAAAATATTGAAAGAAATTGCATTTTTCAAAATGTAAAAATCTTATTTCTTTTTTTTCAAGCTCGCTTCGCTTCCGCTCGCTCGCATAACGTGATGTTTCTTCATGTCGGTGTCTTTTCGGTTAACCAGGCAAACCGCCTATGCTCATGAATACTATGAACTGATGACATTTTGGAAGCGTTAGCGTATAGTAATCAGTCAACTTGAGTCAAAACGTGTAGCTACACAGACAACGTTCCAAAATCAACCGACCCGAGATATCATGTTGTACCGACAAAAATTTTACAGGCCCTACAACATTAAACTGTTTGAACAGATTCAACATTTGCAGGCAACGTGTACATTTAGGAAAAAAATCTTGGAACAAAAGAATAGAACGGCTAATTTGATACCGGGGCACACTAGCTCCACCATGTAAAAGTGGATGGAAATATTTTGGCCCTTTGCAGCGTTTCCTCGTTTCGCCAGCCAAATAAAAGCACAATTGTTCTTTATTTGCCCACACGTTCTATTCTCATAGCTTCGAAAATGTTTCTCCCAGGGCAATGTTGAATAACAAAATTTGTTGCATGATTATAGCTTGTGTGTTCCTATTAAATTACAGTACTGCTGAGTGCTGATATAAATAATATCAGAACATCAGAAGGCTTTGTTACGATTGTAGAAATATAATTTTCAACTTTCTTTGACTTGAAAATCTATTGGTGTCTGAAGCGCTCGTTGGCTTCGCTCACTCGCGCATACATTACCATTATTAGTAGAAGAAGCATAACTTCCTTTAGTTGTATCAGTAGCGGATCTACAAGGGTGGGTGTTAGGGGGTTTACGGTTACCCCCCCCCCCCTTGGGCTGCCAAGTGAAGAATTTGTATGGTCTTATTATGTTAGTAGATGTCAGGAAAACCAAAACGTATTACAAAATTTGTTTTAAAAAGTGAAAAACAAATTTTCATACACAATTCTCAAATTTTTGGCGCGCTTCGCGCGCAAACATATACAGTATTCAAGTTTTCGGGGGGCTTCGCGTGTAAACATACGCATTTTTTAAATTTTCATCGCGCTTTGCACTCAAACATACACAATTTTAACATTTTCGGC
Source organism: Eucidaris tribuloides (assembly GCA_001188425.1). Taxonomy (NCBI): domain Eukaryota; kingdom Metazoa; phylum Echinodermata; class Echinoidea; order Cidaroida; family Cidaridae; genus Eucidaris; species Eucidaris tribuloides. The sequence goes on from JZLH01S0149911.1 coordinate 30,822, forward strand.
GCGCTTCGCGCGCAAACATACAGTACATAATCCTAATATTTTCGGCGCGCTTCACGCGCAAACATATCAATTTTTTTCTCCCATCACCATTCGTTAAAAAAACACCCCTTACCAAAAAGCTAGATCCACCCCTGTGTATTAATTATTCACTATCATTGTAAATCATTTCACTGTTATTATTACACAACATGAATATGTCGTTACGTCGGGAGTTTGTCGGTACATTCGGGTGCCTTGCCCCCCCCCCCCATGGCAAAAAGCTGGCTACGCTACTGCTCGGGATTAAATGAGCCATTATTGTTCTCAAACCATGTATGCATCTTGTCAAACTTTATCTCATTTCTCCATGACTTCTATTGGAACGATGTAAAATGTGGGACAGAATGTAACCCCAATATATAGATTATATTTCCTTGCATCGCACTTTTATTTCTCTTTCTGATTATTAAGATAATATCTGTGCACGTGAACGATGAATTCAAAACCGATTTGAATATGGGACCTGGATATTTATGGCCATTTTCAAACAAAAGTGGACATAAGGGTGAAAATTAAAACTTGCAAGAAATCGATAGACTTCAATATTTTTTGAAACTAGATATCTTAGATGATAGTTTTCCATGAAAATTACATTAAATAATTTATCATAATGTCATAACACATTGAATTTAGTACAAGGGTAATTAATGTTAATGTGGGTATTTTTGCATTTTGTCGTGTCACTCACGGCATGTAAGGGGGGACCATTTGCCAGAGAGAGGGAATGGTTGATTGTGACTACATATGTTAGATAGGTAATCTAATTATGCACATGTTTTAGGACTCATGGTACTCTTGGAGAACTACTTTGGTACAAATCCTACCATAACCGATAATGGTCAGACGCCCATGTCCAAAATTTGTCGTGTCACTCACGCACCGTTTTTTAATCATAATTATTTGTCCAATTGTAGAATTCAAATCAAACTGGTAATGACACATGCCAGTCCTACATTATACCTAATATGGTAGTCATCATCCATTCATAACCTCCAAGTGGGAAGATATGAGCCCTTAAGACTCTCAAATTGTCGAAAATGATTGTTTGAAAATGACCTTATATTATTTAACATTTCTTGCCAGCTTTATCATATATGTAGGCTAGTATTGGACAAGCTATCTGATCACTGTCTTTAACCACTCATCATCACTTTTGTTTTCTTCAAATGAATTTATTTTAAATTAGCCAATCATATACTTGTTGAAACATAATGGAGTTCCGTTGCGACTTTATAAACACAGATCAATATTTTGGAAGTCCCAAGTCGAACTTTGATACCGTACCTGTTATGCTGTCACTATAGAACAATATCGCTACATAAAACAATGTCCTGGGGGCAAAATTTCCATAACACTGCAGTCTATGGAGGAAAGCCTGAAATGGTCGCTCACTGATTTTCTCTTTTTAAGGCACTAGTTGTCTTAAAGAACGTTTTTAACTGCACTTATTTCAAGCTTTCATTTTTCAACCTTATCACATACACTAGTAGCATGGATGATTATGTAACTGAGATTTTTTTTAAACTTGGAAATATTGTGTGAAGTGACACCTTTTAGAGTACAGGTTCATAGACACATCACTATTCTCTGTTGCCAAAATACGATTCCAGATATGGAAAAGTTTTATGAGATCATCCGTCATTGGCGTACAGATGGGGGTTTGGGGGGTGCGCTTGACCCCCAAATGAAATTTGATCATGGGTCAGAGAGGTTTATACAGTATTAATAAATGTCTTTGTTTCCATTTATGAATTATCCAGATTTCGTAAATTTTGTATTTTATAATCAGATTTTCTTTAATGTTACTGTCTATTTAAGTTAAATGGAACAACTGTTTAAAACATGCAGTCCTTACATTGACTCCCTGATAGCATGTGAACATGATACAGAGAGGCTTATATTGCTAAATTGATTTCTTCGCCTTCATTAAATAACACAAATTGTGCAATCTATGTATTGAACAATTACAATTTCCCCCACTGGACTCGATATTTTTCAAAATCATTTGTACAACTGTGACAGTTCAGCGAGCTAAATACTGAGTACAACACTAGTAGGGGGTATGCTTTATGTTATACACTAAATGTTCTTCAGTATAATTCCAAGCTTCGTTTCGTTCCTGTTTCTTTGTGTAATATAACACAAACCAGCAAAACTACTCCATCTCTTCACATCACCCAGCTAGACGAGGATCGTATAGAACATCATTAGAATGTGTTTATTTCTTGAACAATATAATTGACCCACTTTTTAATTGTGACTGATATGTAATGAGCCGAATATCAGAGAACTGGCCAAATGGTAGTAATGAACAGTCTGACTTTATCGCAAGTTTCCTCTCTCTCTCTCTGTAAAGACACTCACCATAGATGGCGTGTCAAATGTTTCAGAATTCAGAGTAGGCATTATTTGTGGCAAATGCATAAACTGTGGACAGTGGGTAATTATGTTTGCCAATTACGATACAGCACCAGCCTCAAGTTGAATATCAACACTTTGAAATACTGTTGTAGATATTTTTATTTTTAGAACGAGACTTTGAGTTCGCATCCTACGCGTTTTTCTCAACAAATGATTCAGAATTTCCCTAAACCGCTAACTCGCTGCACTCGCTCACGGATTACTTCAAAATAATTTGAAGTGTAATATGCTAACACAAAAGTAAATCCAAAAAGAAAAGCAAATTAGATAATTTTTCATGCAACATTGCAAAAATCATTTATAGTAATGTCTGTCAAGTTTCAGCTCGTGGTACTTTCAAACACATTCCCCGTGCCAGTTTGTGAACAACCAGGGAAATCACAATGGAATGTATTTGATTTTAAATTGGCATAAAATTTGAAAAGACACATTTTCATTGATTGCCCATTATCACACTTGCTGCTGACACCCTGACCATTTTTGCATTGTGTCAGTTCGTCAGATTTACTTTGTCACTAAATATGCCTACACTATTTAGAACAGTATGCATGAAAGTAACACACACACACACACACACACACACACACACACACACACACACACACACACACACACACACACACACACACACACACACACACACACACACACACACACACACACACACACACAAACATACATACACGCAGACACATGCACATATGTACATGTATACCTTCTTATTAGTAATCGGTTTCTGACCCCCCAAATGATTTTGCTCATTACGCCACTGTCATCCGTAATAGAATAAGTTTAGCATCAAAATACCATGATCACCGGTGGGGAAAGTTCTTGAAGAATCGATTAGCCCATTGTCATTAACCCTTACATTGTTGATATTCTCGGACAAGTCATCGATCGTAATGACTATCACAATGAGTTTCTGTTTCGCATGGGTGGCATGCTGCCTAAACACGAATTGGTTTATTGCACAGGATTTTGTGTGAAGCTAAACATTCTAAAGTGTGTATTTAAACATGGAGGTAGGCCTACTTCCATGGTACGAACAGATCGTTCAATGATCTTATGCAACCGTCATGATAAATATCACACGCTTTATGTTCCTTAATACCTGCCTTGAAAATAGGCCAAACAAGGGTGGCCTTCCATGCTTTAGGAAAACATCCGTCCTAATCTAGTGATATTAGTATGTTATACATTGAACCCTGTGAAGAAAATTGAGGGCAATTTTGTTATTTTAGGAGGCTATTTTGTTGATTTGGGGGCTGAATCGCCCTCAGCCCCAGTGTATTTCTTACGCTGATAAATTATTCCATTTACTTTCTTTAGGCCTATAGTTTGTATTCCACGCATTGATTGTTTTATGCTGTTTGCTTAATTTACTCACTTGTATTCAGTTTTATTCCAATGCACCTAACTGTAAGATATAATCATTTACGTTGTATAAGATGTTTCTAGTTGTATTGTTTTTTATGCTGTATCATGCTAAATATTTGAAATGTATTTACATTGTACATAGTTGAACAAAGGCTCTACATCTCACTGGCAGAACTTACCAAACAAATGTAAAACAACTCAGCTCTGTTATATGCATTTTATCTTGTTTGTTGTTTGGTAATAAACTCATTGAAGGTAAAGATAAGTTATAAATGTACTGTTTGACAACGACTGGGATACCAAAACTAGATTCAATTGAGAGAACGCCATTACCTGTAGCTTTATCGGGAGTTAAGTTTTTACTCTCTTCTCTAACCATTCAGGTGTAATAATATGAAGTTTAAAAGGATTAGCTTGTTGCTCTTATGCACAAAATATTGATTACAGCTGATGGGGTCAAAACACATTTTACAGAAGTAATGAAGTATTCATTAAATTAATGTGGCATAAATCGATAAAAGAGAACGTTAATGTGATCACCGGACATAAGTCAAGTGTAATGTCATCATGTACCTTATCATCAGGCTTCAGTTGACATTGTCTTGTCATGAAACTATAAAAGTGTTTAGCTCCATGGTCCCATGTATACATGCCTGTGTTAGTACTTGTCAGCATGACGGTTTATAGATATTATGATATCAAATGAGTGTTCTGCTATTTTCAACTATCCTGTTTTGTGTGAAAGTTTTTTTTTCAGAATACCAAGTTTTATAATGAAAAATTCCAAATGATTTTTGTAGTTCTTCGAGTATACTCGATAGTGGTCAACGTATGTTATAGATGTTATACACCTATCCATTGTACTTTGCAGATTGCGTGCAGTGCTGCCTTAAGTAAGTGTACCATGGCCGATGGCTGGATACCACTTAATAAAAACCTGTGGTAAGTTTTAGTCAGAATATTGTAACCAAACTTTGATTCGATTCCAAATATTTTCAAAGTGCATTTTCCCACCTTTACTAACTCCACAGCCTGGAGATAACCATTATATCCATTCATACAAAATATGGATTCACTGCTTTATATGTCCCATGTGGTTACAGATCTTATAACTTCTGCTTTCTCGAAAGGGTTGATTTTAAAAATGAAAAGGACATCAATGTCTATAGTGTGAAAAGTTTCATTATTGATAGTACAAGTATTAATCCAACACTTTAAAAACATTTTATAAAACATAAAATTACCCTGAATCACAGATTTCGACCACTTCTGCTTATGTGACAAGATTAGTTTTTTTATCATTTTTAAAGCCTCAATGTTCACAATATGTAAAATATTTAATGTTAATCGTAAACTACTCTAAAACTCCAAGATTAATGTACCTCTGGATGATAGTATCCAAACACTCGCTTCTATTAATTTGGCGGGCTTGGAGAACGATACGCAAACAATTTACACATGCCAGCAGCGGGATTATTGAATAGTCTTCCCGAGGCTGACATTATGGAATGAAGTATAATCAATTAGGAAATATAAGAAGAGTAGCATAAAAGAAATGTAGTTATATTCTTATTTTGGCTGTTGCTTTCGTTATGTTTTACTGAGTCACAAGACAAAACCTCAATTTTGTTTCTATGAATCTCCAATTGGTCCTGTCATTTTCTCGTCACCTTTTCCTATCAAGCGCATATAATTATCATCTTATATTGGAATGTGATACACGCATACACGCCGCTTCTTCTGCTCCTCCTCCTTCTCCTCCTCCTCCTCCTCCTCTCTCTCTCTCTCTCTCTCTCTCTCTCTCTCTCTCTTCTTCTTTCTTCTTCTTCTTTCTTTCTTCTTTCTTCTTCTTCTTCTTCTTCTTCTTCTTCTTCTTTCTTTTCTTTCTTTTTTCGTCTTTTCCTTCTTTTTCTTCTTCGTTTTCTTCTTCTTCTTCTTCTTCTTCTTCTTCTTCTTCTTCTTCTTCTTCTTCTTCTTCTTCTTCCCCTTCTTCTTATTCTTATTGATAATAATGAGTTTGTAATCATGATATGATACTACTTATTCTTATGAGGATTGTCATTATTATTGCTATTATTATTATTATCATTTTTTTTAAATATCATTGTTGTTGTTATTATCATTATCACTACTATTATTATAATTTTATTGCTATTTCATGTCAATGTAGGTCTGTCTCCTTCATCTGTCTAACTGGTGGTACTGCCTTTCTCACTGAAGCCCTGTTTCACGTCCTCATTGATATCACAAAGTTCTGGAATGGTGCACCATTATTCTATGCAGGTATAGATAATTATGTTCTCCAGCCATTCCACGTAAATGTCACGCGAGTCACGTATGTTTCATGTCACACAAGTCGTAAACAAGGGTATAGATCAAAACCGAGAAAATATTGGAAACGAATCCAATACTTGATCAAGTAAATCAATCATCTATACCCTGACAAGTACAGCATGCGTGACTCGCGTGACACAAGTATGGAATGGCTGTCTCAGTTTTTGATTAGTTATGATATCACAAATCGGTAAAGAAAAATATATCAAGTCCTTAAAGACAATATCCCTTTTGTAGACCACCAGAAATACATAAAAATATCACTTCAGTATACGTCGGTTACGGCCATGTTTCTGAAAGTCAATGATCATTAATATCTACATTTTGAATAATGCACAAAAACGTACATGATGTGTACCCATGTTTCATCAGGCCCAGTTCATCGGTATAATTTTGCAGTATTAATTCATTTGTCTGTAAATAATTATAACTGGATCATAAAATGTGCCGTGTAGCAAGAATTCGTATAGCGCACGTTTGTAACTTTCACATAACATACATGAAAACACCCGGGCACAGGGGGGCGGTGCCACAGGGGGGCAGAGGGGGCAGATACCACCTTTTGTTTCAAAGTTATTAAAATAACGGAGATTTTGCCGTTTTTCGAAAATTTCCGCCCCCCCCCCCCCACTGTTCTTGATTTGGCTGGTATTTTTTTTGGGGGGGCGGGTAAAAATGCTTTCCGTCGTCGACGGCTCCCTGACCCCCCCCCCCTTCCCCGCTTATTGGATGCTGTTTGGCTTGCAGTTTGGCACGTTTTTTATTTATTTTTTTTATTTAGGGAGCGGGCAAAAATGTTTTTCGTCATAGTCTCCCTGCCCCCTTACCCCCCCCCCCGCTTGTCGGATGCTGTTTTGCTTGCAGTTTGGTTCGTAAAAAAAAAAATGGTAGGCAAAATTGTCCGAACGGTTAAAGATTCTACCCTTGCGCCACCCTTGCCCATGCAGGAAAGGGTCCGAAGGTAGACTTGTATTTTCGTGTTGTAAAGAGCATAATTCAATTTTAGATTTTAACTGTTGATATGCATGTAATGCCAACAAAGGAGAGTTTTCTAAATCATTTTTTTTTAATGCTGCGTGATTTTAAGCGGCATTTTCTTCTATTGAAGACACTATATAACATTGTGAAAGCCTGACATATTTGACAGTGTTTGAAAGGGGAAACTGAAATGGTCGCTCAATGAAGTCCACATTTTAAAAGCAGTTGCTGATCGTTTTGAACTGCAATATTTTAGAATTTCATTTTATAGACGTTATCAGAGACACTGGTAGCATGGGGAATAATGTAGCTCAGATGTTTTAAACTGAAAACGTTGTTATACATGTTACATGATGCTTTAAGGTATTACTATATAGCATCAAGTAAATCTCTCCGTTAATTGGCGAGCGTGTTGTAGATACAGGCATCTGCATAAATCTGAAATAGTTAATTATGACGCATTTTAAAATTGTTCTTTCCTTTTTCCTCAAATGTAGGTATGAATTCTATTTTCCTGTTCGTGGGCTCGGAAATCATGACTCCCTACCTTCCATTCACCTGGACACCCATCGTGGGCAATCATGCAGAATATGCTTTTCTAGGGGCCTGGTGCGGTTATCTTTGGCTGCTAATAGCGTACTTTTTGTACAAGCAGAAAATATTCATGAAAATATGAGGATAAAATTTATAATTATGATGCACAGCGTCAATTTAATTTCAAATGATTCATATCCTCCGTAAGCTATGTGAGACGGTTAATTTGTGGGGTAAATTGCGGGCAGCGGGATGTTTTGTTGGAAGTTCTATTGTAAAATCTGATACATCCCTGTTGGAAAGAACACAGTGTCCCACAGTACTGGGTGATTTCAAGTTTTGGGTTAGTGTTATTGTTAGTGTTAGTAGACGTCAAGAGCCGTTAAACCGAACTCCAACACTGCGACTCGGATTAACGGCCACTATCGATTCAGTAATCGATAGCATAGCACGAGTGTTAACACGAGCGTGACGTCACATCCCTAGTTCGGCGAACATGAAAACCACGGAAAACCTGAAGAAATGTTGTAATTTCTTTATGAAATTTAAACAATCATACTACAAATGTAACACAGTCGGATAGGCATGCACTTTCCTCTTAATTTCATGTATTTGACTTATTTCATTATGTCTTAGTTCTTTCACAATCTAAAATATTGTAATTTTTTCTTGCCGCTTACCGCGT
>JZLH01S0149940.1:17137-36058 GCA_001188425.1 Eucidaris tribuloides
ACACTTATGAAGCATGATAGTACTGCAATTAACAAGCACACTTTTATTGTGTATGTTCCTTCAGGCTACATTTTTTGGTGAATTTTTAAATACACGTAACTAATCAAGATTATTAAACAACATTTCTACTATATTAATTTTCCAAAGGTAATTAGGTTTAGTAAACTGTTTTTTAATTAGTGTAATTAATGTTATGGTAAAAATTCTACTAGCAATTTTAAACATATTTGCACACCGCTGTGTCACTACATCTAAAAATCAACAATAGTAAACCATTCATTTTTCCTAAAGCTGAAATTGTGCATTTTCAAAGATCATCAATTTTGAGATATGTCTTAATACTGACAAGTGCAATGAGTTGCCGCAATATCACAAAATTTTGATTTGTTTTTTTTTTTTTTTGTGAATATTACCTTTAATTTTTTTACACAGCCATGTTCATAGCAACTTGACCTTGGGTGATTGGGAGATTCTCTGGAGTTAAGTACTTTCAGAAAATGTATTACCTTTGGTGGTTTTGAAATGTACTCCCCCCACCCCCCCCCTTTTGAGATTAATATTGGTTTAAATGCCAAAAGTGAAAAACACATGACCATATACATTAACCGTACAACTGCCGCACCGCAGCTGGGTGAGCCAAGACGAGAAATAACACTAACACTAACAAAGACTTGAAATGGTAATTTTCTTAGTATCCTAGGGTCTATGTTAGTGAATTGGGAAAAACGCATGTAAATTGGCTAACACCAGCAAGCCAGCTCGGTTCAGCAGAACGGTTTTCAACACCATCTACAACACCAGCTTCAGGAAGTGCCGTCATAATTTCGGGGTCAACTCGCTACACGACGGATCGATTTCAAGTTTCGGATTAATGCTTCAATGTTATTGTAAGAAAACAACACAAACCTTAATCCAAACTTGAAATCACCCAATGTCCAGAAGTATCAGGCCTTAGTGTTATGATCCTAAACACAAGTACCGAAGATCGAGGGCTGCCACAGAGCACACCCTTTCCATGTGACATGTACAGTGACTCGGAGCGAGACCAAGACCGAGGCCTAAGCCACCAGAAATTGGCCATCAAGGAAGCCTTGAATACAACACAGATTACATTTATTTACGCGGACGCTTCAAATTGCCTCGAGGTCAACACCGCCTAAAAACAGCTGCTCCTAACAAGGACAGACTCGTCTCCTTGGGTATACAATGGCATTCGTAACAATGGAAACAGAAAAAAAATTGTATTGTCCTCATTTTTTTATGGCAACTATGAAGCCCACAGGCTAACAATGACCACAGATTAAAAAATAGTGATACATAATCCTCATGCTCAAGTGTCTTTGATTAAAGTCTGGAAATAAACCCTGAAAAATTGATTTCAAAATGATTATTTAGTGCTTTAAAACAGTGAAAATCGTAGTTGGACTTGGTTCACTGCCCATTTCTCCCACTAGATTACTGCTGTAGATCTAGCTATTTTATCCTCCACCAGATGAAATTGTTTTTCATGCATATCTTGTCTGTAGCACGAATAACTTTTCAACTTTTATTCAAGGTGTTATTTGTCCACTTAAAGCGCAAGTTTAGCTGTGCGTAGTTTGTATTGAAAGCTTTATGCCCACAAGTATATCACATCAATAACAGATTCTGAATTGTTTTTTTTTTTTTAAATTATTATTGAAAAATACCGCGAAGGGGGGAGGGGGGGGGGGGAGATTTTCGAACTACATTTACAGTATAGCTATCAAAGCATTACATAAGGTGTTAAGTATATCTGAATCAAGGTCTGATCTTTCTGCTGAGTACAATTCAGATTACCTGAACACCTTATTGAATGCTTCGGATGCCTATAAACTGCTAAAATGTAGTCGAAAATCTCGCAGGTCCCCTCCAGATATTTGTTCAATAATAATAAAATTGACATTTTTCATAATTGAAGCTCCACAATTTAGCCGTAAATCTTTACCATTCCCAATATTTTCGCTAAGATTTTAGTGATGACGTATGCAGTAAGGAGTTGTGAGTGGCTCTCTTTTCTTGACAGGAAGTGATTTTAAAAAAATAATAAATGAATAAAATGCGATTAATGTAAAATAGACAAATATACAAATAATAATAAAAAATAAATAAATAAAATAATAATAAATAAATAAAAAATGAATGAATAAACTAAATAAATCACACCAAGCTTATGACCATGTTCATTATTTCACAATTTCTGGAAATTTCTGGGCCACAAGAGGGGTATATATCATTTCACGCCAGTCAGGCATAACCTGATGATCTACGCTAACTGTTTCATAATACTTTTTCACTTGTACACTAACACAATTGATGGTCTCCCTTTGACAGCAGAGGGCGCTATTTCTACATTTTCAATACCAGCTATCACCTGCCACTATTCATCATTGTCATATACATGTATTACAGACCAACAGTTGAAATGAAGATACAAAAGTTGATACATGCCGATATCAAATATGAGCACACCCGCACAAAAAAATACTGTTCACCAATTCCAAAAGTGGCAGGTTTAGCTTGTGATTAAGATAGCAGTCAGCAGAGTTAATCAATCTTTTCAATCTTGGAGTCTTTATGTTTCAGCTCAAGTCATGGTGATCTCCCCCGCGCTCGTTCATCTATGTTTGTTCTCAATAGCCACGATCCTTTTCTATCGCCCACGAAACACTCTCAATGTTTTCAATTACCCTACACGTACCGTCTTCTCCCATAACACAATTTTCTGTTACTGTCCCAATACTGGAATGACACTTAATTCTAAGTCTCAAAGGAAAATAATCGTCTTCAGCAGTTTAAGAACAATACAGATTAACTTTACTAAACGCTACAATAATATGTCTTCATAAGTAATGCAACATGTACTGTAATATGTGCTATTATCCTGATTATGCATGTCTGTTCGTATACTGGACTAAATTAAGATGTAACATTTGAAACTGAAATATGTTTGCATGTTGTATATGTGGTTGTATGGGTTGTGTGTGTGGCTGTGGTGTGTTGTGTGTGTGCGCGTTGTCTGTGCGCGTGTGTGCCGTTCGATGTGGTGGTCGTCCATTATGTGTGTGTGTGTGTGTATGTTGGCGTGTGTGCATTCGTAAAGTGTGTGTGTGTGTGTGTCTTGCTTTGTGTTTGTGTTGTTGTGTGTGTATTGCGCGCGTGTGTGTGCGTGTGTGGTGTGTGCTTGTGTGCGTTCGTGCGTGTGTGCGTTCGTCGTGCTTGTGTGTGCGTGTTGTTTGTGTGTTTGCGCGCGTGTGTGTGCATGTGTGTGCGTATACATGACGATACATATTTGTCTTTGCTGTTACTGTTTTTGTTTCTTTACTCTTTCTCTTTAGTTTATTACTCTTTTCAGTCACATCCTTCTGTTTCGGCTTTTTGTGCATTTATCCGGCTCCTTCTAGATTCAATTTACCCTTGATATCTTTTATCAAATTAAAATAAAATTCATCCAGTTAGATTTAATTATCGTAAGGGCGGTTAAAGTTGTACAATCCTAGCTTCTTAGTAGGCTCTCGTATTTCAATTATAATACTTTGGTGTTTATATATAATTGTCGTATTATTAATTTAAATGAATATCACATATGTGGACGTTCCATGTTATGATATACTTTTTATCATTTCTGATATATTTCTGTAATGTAGATATCTGTGTATTCTGTTGAAATACTAAATAAACAAGATCAAATCAAATAAATCAAATCAAATCAAGTTTACAAACAAAATTTAACTTTGGGAGAACAGGTTGTAAGAAGCCAGTATAATCTCACACCGAGAACAATTTCATAATTTTCATTAGGCCATAATGTACTTAAAGGACAGAGTCATCTTGTAATAGCAATATAACCTTAGTTTAGTGAAAAGGTTAAGCATATATTCTGATGTTCTATGGCAGCCAGTCATGTCTGAATGTGCCTGTGTGGGCTGCTGTATAAAGGCTTGTCGTCCCAAGGGGATTATAGGAAAAAATAAATTTTGCCAGTTAAAACGCTAGTAAAATAATTAAACATGTAAGAAGCGCCGGATGTTTAAAGGTAAATGACATGATTGGGTAGTCTCAAGCTAGGGCTGAAAACTACACTCTTAGAATCAATAAACTATGCGAAGGAGTTCTCTGTTTAAATCTTGTAGTTCAAAACGTTGACTTATTCTAAATATAAACAATGTCAAAGTACCACTTGTTGCACGGAAACCTGCTGTGTGGCTCTCTTATGGGCTTATTTTTATCGGACCCCGGGATAAAATTAAGATACTCTATGTTTATGCTTTGATTCTCCTTAGGTAAACAAATATCGACAAATCCTCCGGTGAGATCCTATCTCCTGTAGTGTATAGTTGTATATATTTCACCTCAATTTGTTCTTAGCCATTTCCACAGTGTTCCCAATCATTCACTAACCTTTAAAATGATTCTTTATTCCTAACTGTTGTAGAGTCAAAATTTTTTTTCCGGGCTACATTTTAACACCACACTGGAGACACGCGGTGATTCAATTTGGTGTTGAAATTCAGTGTTGGTGTGTTGTAACACACAACACCGCTAGAACATCGAACATGATTCAGGTTGGGTGTTGGGGAGCCTACAAAATTGTGATGTACTTCCTGTGTTTGTATTGGTCTGTATTGAATATGTCTGCTGAACCCAGTACGTAGTTGGTGTTTTTTATTGTGTAATTTTCCCATTTCACAACACCAAACCCTAGGATTAGGAATTTTGTGATTCAAGTTCGGTGTTGGTCTTGTTATTGCAGAGATATATGGAGTATGTGTTTGGCTTATGGAAAAAGCTTTCCCCGTGCGATGCAAACTGCTGAAAATACCATTTCCCTTTAAAAATAGGCATGATTAGTCAAATTGAATTAACTTCCATATGGAATAAAGAAAATAACTTGTCTTTCAAATTTATACAATTTTCTGCCAGACACTATTGATTGGTGTTATTTTTGTAACATTTGTCCATTTTTTTGGGCACCAGCATATTTTCAGCCAATGCCGTGAAATTGCACGTGACGTCACTTGTGTTGTGTGCAATCGATAGTGCAATCTGTATCGCAAACTTAAACTGAGCCGGTTAGAGCTCCGGCTTTAGCAGGCGATTATGTTTCCTCAACACAAACACTGAACTTGAATCACCCACTGTCGGCAGTTCTGATTTTCAAATTTGGAAAATACAGGCACACCTTCATGTATCCAGTACAATGTACTGGGTGAAAAACATTATACAATTGTCAATCCTCTGAAACAACATAGCACCATGTCGATGAATATGCAAATCAGAATATGAATACTGCAATACATCAAACTACAGAAACACCAAATTTCATCATCTCCATGGTCTAATACATTGTCAATCCTGGAAGAAACAACATAGCAACCATGTCATAAATATGCAAATCGTATATTGAATATGCAATACATTAACCATCCTTTTCCCCAGAACTGCCATATATTAGAACAATCTACTACAAGACCATGCTGACTCACCCTCCCTCGAGCATTCAAGGTTTTGAAGCTGCACTTTACTGGAAGAAAAAGAAGAAGAAGAAGAGGAGAAGGAGAGGAGAGAGGAGAGAGAGGAGGAGAGGGAGGAAGGAGGGGAAGGAGAGAAGGAGAAGGAAGAAAGGAGAAGGAGAAGGAGAAGGAGAAGGAGAAGGAGAAGAGAAGGAAGGGAAGGAGAAGGAGAAGGAGAAGGAGGAGAAGGAGAAGAGAAGGAGAAGAAAGAGAAGGAGAAGGAGGAGAAGAAGAGAAGGAAGAAGGAGAAGGAGAAGGAGAAGGAAGGAGAAGGAGAAGGAGGAAGAGAAGGAGAAGGAGAAGGAGAAGGAGAAGGAGAAGGAGAAGAAGGAGAAGGAGAAGGAGAAGGAGAAGAAGGAGAAGAAGAAGAAGAAGAAAAACAACAACAAGAAACAACCACACATCAAAGTTCATCATCCTCACGGGTTGAGTTCTGATCTATATTTACCTGTGACGTCGGCGTGTGCCTGGAGAAACAGGTCACTCTTACAGAGACCTCCGCAGGCAAACAGAGTTGATATCTGATAGCCGGAGGTCTGCATGGTATCGATGATATGGCGGGTACCGTGCTAGATTGGGGAGGGAGATAGCGAAGGAGATGGGTTAATATTTCACCAGCCAGCTGCTGCAATCCACCATCATTCTCACACACTTTTTTATAATAAGGTCAAATTCGAAAGACAGAACAGAAACAAAAGGTCTGTGAGAACCAGAAAGCACCGGATACCTAACATTGCTGATTATTTTTTCCTGCCTGGCCTACTTCAGATGCAGGCCACAAATTATTGAACAAAATAAACATTGGTTCAGCAGATCCAGTAATTTATCCAACTTACACATGTGTTCATGCATTTTGCCAGCTATTTCTTTTCTTCAGGGACAAAAAATATGTAAATGTGTGCAAACTCACAGAAACACTAATAAAACAATCCAATTTATCATAAAAAATTATGTGGCACTTACACAACACATGGAGACACAATACACATAAAGCTCAGCAAATGACCTGATATTAGATTAACTCTTTTTTTGCATCCATCACACATCCATCAGTCTTCATATTGATATTTTTGCGGTTCACATGCGAAAAATTGTCAAGAATTAAAAACAAAACATAACAAAATGTTTTACCACAATCTAACTCCAAAATAATATTTACTCACAGGAAAACAAAAGAAATGTGTGTGTGTGGGGGAAGGGGCATAATACTGGTATATCTCAATTACACAACTTTATTCAGCCCTCTTTAACTCTTTTGAAACTGCATGTATGCATAATTCCCTCTAGTCTTCCTTCCGCCAAGCAATTTATATAAACAAAGTACAAGACATTTTTGGAGTTTACTTGTAATGGTATTGATAAGGCCAAGAATTTTTCATATAACTACATAACTTACAGCTAATGCCTGCAATGAGGCCAGGTAAAGTAATGCTAAATCCTCCAGTGTTGATGATAATGTGAGTCCACTTATCTAGATATAAGAAAATATAAAAAAAGAGTAAATTCAAAGTTCTTATTAACAAATTAGTTCAAGACGTGTACTAACAAAAACGAAACCATGACAGGTCAAATAGAACAGTCATGCCAAATGTATTGTTTGAAATAAACATGACATTAGCACACATACATGCTACAATGTGGACACACATATTTCAGGTCATATTTGTACTTTAGCAGCCAACAGATTCCATGTGCCTATTGCTATGGGTGTCCATCGTGCAACTCACACCTACAGAGGGCAGCATAACAAAACTTGTGCAACCACAGCGAGTTTCAGAAAATATCAACAAGACAACACTCCTATACATCACAACAATTCAAAGAATAGGCGTCATTTGACACTTGATGACATAAATGGTACCCTGGGGTACCAAACAGGAATCTGTCATTTCATTGAATTATCTTTTTTTTTTTTAGCACTGTGTTAAAGCTATGTTCGAGGTGTGAAAATAACAACTTTAGCTTTATTTGCACCCTACTTTTCATAAGTTTATGTCTTTTTGTTGTGCACTTGTGCTGCCTCTGCTTCATAACCACCGATCTTAGTGGTCATAACCGAAGAAAATACATTTTTGGACACAAGAGGTTGCTACACAATACTGTGCACTGGGGTATAATGGTACCCCTGGGTAGTGCGTGGTGCATCACTTATCAATTTTACAAATTACACCCTTTATAACTGTTATATGCAAATCTCATGTTGGGCATATTTGTTTTCTTCCTTCAGTCAGTGAGCCTGATGGGGATGGCACAGGTGATGAAGATAAGCAGGCTTTAGATGGTATGGACATGTGGCTAGGAGAGAGGCAACACACTGGGTTCAGACGGCTTTTATCTTTGCTTTTACAAAACACGTGGGTGGCGTTTTGGATTTTGGTGCAATTTAATAATGGTGTCTTCAATCGGACAAACATGCTAGGAAGATGATAAAATGATAATTTAAAAGTTGAGTTTCGTATCAAGCTGGCAAGCAGCGAGAAAAATTAAACAAACAAATTAGTAAAAGTCTTTTGGTATGTATTCTCTTTTTTTCCAGACTCTGAGCATAAATAAATATATCATTATGCAAATAACAACAACAAACAGCTATGCTCATCAAGCACAAAATAGAACAAATGACTGTCATCATGCAATAAACAAGACACACCTGGGTTTGGAATGTTCTCTGCTTCCCCCACACTCATAAACAAAATTCCAACTCCTGCAATGTACACTAAACACATGTGTTTGGTATGTGTAGATTCTCTAGTACCCAGACTCATAAACAAACTCTGATCATTTATGCAATATACACTGAACACCTGTATTTGGTATGTGGGTTTCTTTTCTGCTACCTCCAGCATAAATAAAAAGAGGCAATTGGAGTCAAATGTAACAAATACCTGCATTTTGGAATATGTAAATATGGTGTGCTTCAGTATGTTTTAGTCATTTGATATGAAATATAACTTTTAAATTACGATTTTATCATTTTCCCAGCATGTTTGTCCATTTGAAGACACTATTACCCCCAAAAAATTTGGAACCAAAATCCAAAACGTGTGTAATTTAGAACGTGACATGACCCGAGTGTTTAGTAAAAGCCTTTATCTTTCCAGTCACCAGAAGAAGGCCTCGTGAGTGACCCAGAAAAACAGGGAGGGAAACCATAGCAGAAGATGACAAAATATCGCCCACATGGATCCCGCAGACAGAAACACCTGGAAGGCAGCCATTAAGAAAATGAAATGTCCAACCCCACAAAGTGGGACAAACAGACTTAAAACACTGATGATAATAGTTTGTTTTTTCTGTTTTATGTGTGTGTGTGGGTGTGTGTGTGTGTGCGTGTCTGTCTGTGTCTGTGTCTATGATGTGATACTGTGAAAGGATAGGAAAGGTCTGTAATATTTCCAGGTATCTCTATTTGATTATTAGAACATTTAATGGTAAATTACATGTTTGGGTGCAGTGCACAATTTGGGCTGAAACTATTCTTGAAACAAGTAAACTGTAGGATTCTACTGTTAAAATTTTGTAGTCAAAAGTTGACTCATTTTAAAATAACTTCCATCAGTATGCCTTGTGACAGACAAATCTGTTGTGAAGCAGTCTATGGGATTTATTTTCATTGGGGCTTGAGAGAAACAAAATGCTAGTATGTTCATGCTTGATTCAGTTTAAGTAAACAAATTCAAGATCAATCCTTCCAGCCAGGAGATCAACTCCAGCTGGTGTAACCACAGATATAGCTTTCAACCAGTTTGGTCTGAGAGGCATTTTTTTATTTCTCCCAGTAATAATTCTTTTCTACCTACCATGCCTTTCAGAGTAGAATCTGCAAGAGGGGAGCGGTTGCCATGGAAATCAGGCCATACATGCAGTTCGTTGGTCAATGTGGCAGGAGATGGAAGCCCTTTTGCTGTCGCCATGGTACCAAGCATGTCATCTAGACATGCATAAATACTGCAACATCTAAATAGTAATGGACAAAGATATATGATGGTGATTCTTTCAAAGAAACAATTCCTAATAATACGTGTTTGGCTTGTAATCAGTTTTGACTCAAACCCAAATGATGACATAAAGGGTCACCCTGGGGTACCAACTAGAAATCCATCATTTTGTTGAATAACTAATTTTTTTAGCACTGTACCCTGGGTTATGAAATTATGTAAAAGTTATGTAAAAAGTGTGAAAATAACAAATTTAGCTTCCTTTTTACCCCACTTTTTGTTAAGTTTATGTCTTTTTGTTGTGCGCTTGCGCAGCCTCTGCATCATAACCACTAATTTCAGTAATCATAACCAAAGAAAATACATTTTTTGACACAAGAGGACGCTGCACAATATGGTACACTAGGGTACAATGGTACCCCGGGGTAACACGTCGTGCATTAAATGTTACACACAGTGATTTCTAATTTGTATGTCATTCACCTTCTTTTACTCTCCTCTTCCAGCTCCCTGTAGGCTACATGAGTCTGTATGATGTGGTCGATA
This sequence comes from Eucidaris tribuloides, assembly GCA_001188425.1. Lineage (NCBI taxonomy): Eukaryota > Metazoa > Echinodermata > Echinoidea > Cidaroida > Cidaridae > Eucidaris > Eucidaris tribuloides. Next base: position 27,150 of record JZLH01S0149940.1, read on the forward strand.
AGTTTTCCAGTACTGCTCTGTCCTCCTTCATTGCTCCAGAAGCCAGGCACCATAGCACTGAAGTAAGGACCCCACACACCAGGCACAAAGGTTGCAGTATTACTTAGCTGTAATGAGAATAAAAAAATACATCTCAATAGGGTTATCATCTAACACCTGTGACTGTTTCACACATTACACAGTTACTTCCAAATCATTATCATTTACATGTTGATATTGTGGTATCAGTTTATAAAATTTTATTATCAGTGCTTAATAAAACCATCAAGCATACCAAATGGCAATTGCGAGATGCTTTTCCGAATCATTTCTTTTTTCATCTCATCCCTTTTGAACAGCCTGCTATCAGTTTACACAGTAACACACTATATATGAACTTTGACGATATCAGACAAATTGCCAATACTTTGATATGTAACCTGTCTAAAAAAAACCACCCAACAAAAAACAAAATTACAATGGATGGCCCAGTTTATGTGTTAATGCATGAGACAGTCGATTTTAGGAATTTTAGTTTTTTTGAAAGGCCATACATATCTTTCATCTGTCCAAATTTGATAGCTGATTGAAAGGTGTGATTTATCTTGAAATTAACTTGACAATGTTTTTGCAGAAGTTTGAAAAATATGCAAAAAGCAATTACACCTCATGTACAAAATTCATGCTGTAAAACAAACAATTGTAATTTAAAGATTGTGAAGTGTCAGACAATGAAACTTTAGATTTTAGATTTCAGGTTGATTTTAAAACAATTTCATAGCATTTGTTTTGGAATTTGATTCTACCTTCAATGCTCTTCACAGGATTGCGCTCAGAACTATTGATTTCACAGGCTATGTGACAGTCAAAAATTGGGAGCAGTGTTTTAAATGGGTTTGCTCTGTCCATCCTAAACAATTTATACATCATTCTAAAGCTCAGTTTCTCTACTTTACGACACTGTGAAAAACATGTTATCATGTGTTTTCCGCATACAGTGCTTTTTGTGCCAACAGATCATGTTGTTTTGTATATACTCATTTTATCTCTTGGCTATTCAATATTCTATAAACATTATACATTAAACCAGCATATACATGTATTGCTTACCAGCCACAGTCACTTACACTCATGTGACATGTGGATGTACCACAGATGAGGGCCAGCCTTGCTGTGATTGGTTGGTTTTCACACGGAAGGTTGTACCCTGATACGCTGCCTCCAAGCAAACCTGAGGTGGATAATAAATGACAGTTTGACAAGTGTCGTAGATATATTTGATGCAGTATTTGGTACCCTGGGGTACCAACTAGAAATCCGCCATTTTGTTGAATTATTTATTTATTTTTTAGCACTGTACCCTGGGTTACAAAAGTATGAAAAAGTTATGTAATAAGGGTGAAAATAACAAATTTAGCTTCATTTTTACCCCATATTTCGTAAGGTTATGCCTTTTTGTTGTGCACTTGCATAGCCTCTACATCATGACCACTGATTTCAGCGATCATAACTGAAGAAAATTCATTTTTGAACACAAGAGGGCGTTGCACAACGTGGCACCCCGGGGTACGACGGTACCCCGGGGTATGGCGTGGTGCATCATTTCTAGAAGTAATGCACAAGACGTACATCTTGCCTAACTTCAGACTCAGATGAAAATAAAGAAACCTTTGTTGGAAATGTGTTGTGATAAATTTTTTGCTTGTCTAGTTCTAAAACAAACGATGCATTAATTAATGGAAACTTAAAGGCAGTGGATCTCATTTGCAAACATCCCCACAGACCAGGAAAAGATAGCCCATGCCCTTAGGCTATTGATGAAGGGCATGTCTGTGAAATCTGGGTGTGAGTAATTACCTAGAATGTGAAGGTGAATGGTAGGATTTTTTCTCTCGCGAGAAAAAAATTCAAATCAGAGTCCAACGGTCACTATAATTCCACTAACACTGAGTTTCTAGCTCCCATATTTTGCAAAAGGTTCCCAGACGGCATTTTCTTCTAAATGTCATTGTATTTACACAATGTTCATTTTTTGGCATGCAAATGAGATCCACTGCCTTTAACAATTTTGGTCAATAATATGCCTGGTAGTATTATAACACAAACATTAGATTGCAGTGATGCAGCCATTTTGTAGAATCACCATCACATTTCTGGCATGTTGGCATACTTCCTACTTCATTCACATGTTTTCATCACATGCAAATCACTCAGTGCACCACCTAACCAAAAAGAAAAGGCAGGGTAAAAGTTTAAGATACTTTTTGAATTTAAAATCCAATAATTGTCACATATTTATTAAGCAGAAGAGAAAAGAGGATGCTTATACCACAATTATATTTAAGTATAACCATGACAGAAATTGAATATTATTAGAACCAAAGCTACACAAAAATAGCAAGACAGCATACAAGAAGGAAACATTTAACCACACAACTTCCATGGCAGTTACAGTGATATTTAAATTAGAATTAAAGGCATAAATTAACAATGATCGCAGTATGAACTAAAGTTCGACTGCGCGCAGTCGATGGGTATGCCTCCACCCAGTGCACCCACTATGTAGGAGCTAAACCACACCTAATTATATCAAAAGTTACGCATCTCCTAACTGAAGTTATAGGTTTGGGCCACAAGTTCGAATTGACGCTTTGACCTTTGACCTAGACCGTTGACTCTGTGACTCTACCAAAATATTTTTCTTTTGGTTTTGAACTTAACCGCCAAATTACATCAACAGTGAGCACTCCTTACTGAACTCAGGGCTCGACAAACATGGGTGCCTGAGTGCCTAGGGCACCTGGAAATCCTGGTGGGGCACTCAGAAATAAAGAGCAAATGCCCAATCGTGCACTGCCTTTTTTCTGTTGAATTTAACCTTAAGTACCACGAGGACAACTAACAATTGAAGATTTCTTTTATCCAAGAATTTGGGCATTTACATTTTGCTGTTGGGCACTTGAATCTACAAATTAATTGCCGACTGGGCAGGCAAAAAATATATGTTTTTGTCAAGGCCTGCTGAACTTATAGGCAGAAAATGGCATTTTTGGACAAAGTTCATTGACCTTTGACACTTGACCTTGACCTTTGACCCCTGTGACTCTACCAAAATATTTGTCTTTTGGTTTTGAACCTTACCACCAAATTACAACAACAGTGAACCCTCCTTACTGAACTTATAGGCAGAAAATGGAATTTTAGGACAAAGTTCATTGACCTTTGACCCTTGACCTTTGACCCATGTGACTCTACCAAAATATTTGTCTTTTGTTTTTAGCAAATCACCAAATTATATCAACAGTGAGCACTATCTGGAGTTATAGGCAGAAAATGGCAATTTAGGACAAAGTTCATTGACCTTTGACCTTTGACCCTTGACGGATTTGTCCCAAAATCTAATCAATTCATCCTTGTCTAGTGGTCTACCCTTGGTCCAAGTATCATTAAAATCCCTCCAGCGGTACTTCAGTAATCTTGTTCACAAGAAAGTGTGGACACACGGACGTACGGACCCACGGATGTACGGACGGACAACCCGAAAACATAATGCCTCCGGCTCCCTTACGGGGCGGAAGCATAAAAATCTTAGCTACATAATCCTCCATGCTATAAGTGTCTCTGATATGGTCTGAAAATGAAGACCTGATCAAAATTATCATTAAGTGCTTCAAAAGAGTAAAAATCTATGAGTACCCAATTTTGTCATTTTATTTTCCCCCATAGACTGCTGTGTTACAGTTAAGAGTACACTGCATGCATAAGTCAAATGTGATGTTTATCCATATATACCTTGCCAGTCGTAGCATAACTTTCTAAAGTTTTGTATTAATAATGATATTTAGTTGTCCATTCAAGCACCAAACACTTTGATGAAGCTCAGATACATCACAGCTTTACTTTTTTTAATTGAAGCTCCACAATGTGAATTCAAGTCCAAATGGATGACTGCTACCAACCTTGATACTTTCTTTGAATCCGTTCTCGTATACATTCCCCCTGAACACCCCCCTTGGATACCCCCCCCCCCTGGATAATCACCCTCTAGGATTGTGAATGATTGCCCTTATTGCCGCTTGGGTAACTTTGTGTTGCGTGTGGGGGGGGGGAGTATTTGCTCTAGAGGGTAGTTGTCTGGGAGTAGTTGGCTCGATAGTCGTCCTAGAGGCTGTTGGCTTAGGGAGGATTTGTCCTTGTGGGTAATTGTACTACAGGGTTGTTATCGGGGGGGGGGGGGGGGTGGGGGGGGGGGGTGGTGGGTGTTTTTAGGGGGTAGGTGTCCAGTACGCCTTTAATCTCTCACCTATCGCCTCCAGCGTGTGCATCAATGATACTGGTCCACCTGCCACCTTGACGTAGACCCATCTCCTTGGCTGCTCTACACTCAGTCCCCCTCCAGGGGTTCCCCTGGGGACTGAAACTGTTTCCTGTGCGGGAGGGGGGAAGGACACAGAGCAGCACTCTCCATTATGACATAAATTGTGTGCCACATAATCTGCAGTGTAAACAATAATCAGTGATGAATTACTCTTTCAGTATGTAGATGGAAACAATTAGGCAAACGCCAAGCGTTGTTCTCGGCACTGTATAATCGAATCATGAAGAGACTGCATGTGCAATAACTGAATTTGGTGGATTCACGTCAAAGCTATAGATAGTTACTAGGTGTACAACATAGCACAGTGCCAGTCATGGAAAGTTCATTGACCTTTGACCTTTGACCTTAATCAAATTCAACTCACATTCGAACTTGACCTGCACCTTCAAGAGATGGACCCTCTTGTATGAATTTGGCAATCCTACCTCGAAGGTATAGAAAGTTATTGTGTGTACAACATAGCACAGTGCCAGTCATGGAAAGTTCATTGACCTTTGACCTTTGACCTTATTCAAATTCGACTCATATTCGAACTTGACTGTGCTTCAAGAGATGGACGCTCTGGTATAATATTTGGTGATCCCACCTCGAAGCTATAGAAAGTTATTGTGTGTACAACACAGCACAGTGCCAGTCATGGAAAAGTTCATTGACATTTGACCTTAATCAAATTCACTCACATTCGAACTTGACCTGCTGTACCTTCAAGAGATGACGCTCTTGTATGAATTTGGCATCTATGCCTCGAAGGTATGAAAGTTATTGTGTGTACCATAGCACAGGTGCGCAGTACATGGGAAAGTTCATCGACACTTGACGCTTTTTGACCTCATATTCAAATTCAACTCATATTCGATCTTGACCTGCGCCGGTTCAAACAAGATGGACCCTCTGGTCTGAATTTGGGTTGATCCCACCTCGAAGCTATAGAAAGTATGTGTGTAACACAATTGTTTGACGACGCCTACAGCCGACGCCTCCCGGAAGTAGTGAATCTATGTCCGTCCGCTACGCAGGCAGTCATGGAATGTTCAATGACCTTTGACGCTCATCAAATCGATCTCATATTCGAGCTCTGATCTGCACCTTCAAGAGATGGACCTCTGGTATGAATTTGGTGATCCCACTCTAAGCTATGAGTTATTGTTGTAACAGCGACACAGTGCCGAGTCCATGGAAAGTTCATTGACCTTTGACACTTTGACCTAATAAATTCAACTCACATTCGAACATTGACCTGGCACCTTCAAGAGATGGACCTCTTGTATGAATTTTGGCATCTACTCGAAGTATAGAAAGTTAATTGTGTGTTAACATAGCACATGTGCCAGTCATGGAAAGTTCATTGACCCTTCTGACCTTATTCCAAATTCGACACTATTCGAACTTGACCTGTGCCTTCAGAGATGGACCTCTGTATGATCTTGGTGATCCCAACCTCTCGAAGCTATAGCAAAGATTATGTGTGTACAACACACTTGTTGGCGACGCCTACTGCCGAGCTACGCCGGAAATAGTGATACTATTCTGCGCTCCGCTAACGCGCAGGCGAGACAATAAACTCAGAAATATCACTGAAGGTGATAATACCTGCCCCATTCTAGATGGCCTATGTGCCGTTACCATGGCAACACGAAGTCTCCTGAAACATTTTAAAAATGGCTTGCCAGCACCTTTTCACCCACACCAATATAGTGCAAATTTCAACGCAGACAATTCTCAAAATATGAGGAGTAGTTTGATCCTGCAATATTTTCCCATTTTTGCCGGTAATCTGTGTTACGCTGGATGCAGTCTCTGTATATACAACAGGGATGCTAGTCGAGGCCGGCCTCGAGCCAGATTTTGCCAGCCCTTGGCTTGGCCTCGACCGAGTCATGTGCAGCAAAGCTATGGGAAAAATATTTTTTCGCACGGCCTCAGGACTCGGAACAGTCGGCTCGCTACTCCCTGATATACAGAACTTGTCTGCAGCATGTTAAGCCTCAAAACCAATTGTGGCCAAATTATAACGCAGTGCTCAAAAGTAGGAAGTATTTGATCCACAAGTTTTTTGCAACAGACCAACTGTCTGATCACACGGCTGACAGTCCAATATACGCCATTCAAACTCATTGCGGGGTTAAAACAATGATAAGGTCATTTCCCATGTTTAGCCTAATGGTGAAAATTGTGAAAAAGACCTTTCATTGTTTAAAATAACAATCAAAACACAACTGGTGTGTAAAATCATGAGATGACAGCAAAGTTTTTACATATACAAAACTATAACTGTTTGGAACCTGTAGATTCGTAATTGTCATATTATTTCAAATACTCAATCTTGATAAGATATACTTTCTAAAGCAAAAGAAATATTGATAAGAAACGCAGGAAAAACACTCTGAGAGTGGGCATGCATGTTTAGATAAGAAATTGAAAATAAGAGCTTTAATTGGTATGATGTGTCAGTTTTTCCACTAGCTAATAATGGTTTAATATGAATAGGATAACACCTTCCTAAATAAAGTAATCGCCAATATACTACCTATTTTAAAACAGTTATCTTCCAGAAGATCTTCTCGACTTGATTTCCAGCCAGAATGACGGCTCGCCACTTCTCTTTTTTCCCCGATCATCAGCCGAAACCATTTTACGACGTCACAGTGCACAAAGACGTAACTTTAGGCAAAGCGTGAAAAAGAAAACACTATATTATACAGTGTTTAACCATGAAAATTGAAACAGATTTCATGACTTTTCCATGACTTTTCCATGACTAAATTGCTGGGCTTTCCCATGACTTCTTTCTGGCACGGTTTCCAAAAATCAAAGACATGTTATGGATGGCCTCCTCCACCTCCCCTCACAGCCGTCTAGTTGTGTTTATATCCATTGCACCGCACAGGGTTCCCACAGGAAATTTGAAAACAGAATTTCCATGATTTTCACAAATTTTCCAAATTCCTGACTTTTCGCGGCTGACTTTCATGACCACAAAATTTTTCTAGGATTTTTCCCATGACTGTGGAAACCCTCGTTATAGTTAACATGCTCTGTTAAGAACACTATACTTTCGCGACATGAAACTTTTGCGAATAGAAGCGGATGGCCATTTCGCATGCATGAAACTTTGGCAAAATCACGGGACATGACAAAATAAAATATAGCTATAATTGCTAGAAGAACATTTGGTCTGTTTGTTAATAAATGATGCAATTACAGAAAACGTTTTGCCTGGGCCTCTAAACATTTCATCAAATGAAAAATGTGCATTGCGACCATACGTATGAAGTGACCGAGCACTATTACCAGACCTAGTATATCTCAAAGTCTTGACTTGACTCTACACGATCTTGTATTGACATTCCAAAAGATGGGCTAAGCATTAGACAGAATCTTTTGCGTGCATTTTACTTTCCCGAATCTTGACCGCTCGCAAAATTCGTCAAAGTTAATACTCACAGTAATTCTGGTTTTTAACAGTATATTGGTATTCTATAAAGAGGCAAGTGTGAAAATTGAGTTTAGACTGTGGGTTTTTGTGTTTGTGGGATGGATAATTTGTTATTGACAAGAATAACTGATTGATTAGTTTCATTTTCCATGTATGTCGTATTAAAACTTCTCTTAGATTAACAAAAATAAATAAATAAATAATAATTTCTATAAATACGACAGATATATGAAAAAGTAAATCATTACACATCAGTAAGGAATCAGAATTACTTTATTCTGTCATTTGTTTAAGTTTAATGAAAGGTTTTGCCAGAAATGTTTTACGATAAAGTAAAAATTGTAAGTATGAAACCAACTGGACATCTTCTTCTTATTCGCTACTGTATAAACAAGGTAAGGAGTCTAAGCCATCTGAATACTAGAATGACCGACTGAAGGGATACTACCGACCGCCCATGCGTCGCTATGTGAGGCAAATTTACCTGATTTATCCCCGAAAATATGCTGTTTACATGGCAAACGCAGTGTCCAATACAGCTGGAAAAAATCGTGTCTTGGCACTCTTCGACCCCAAGACCAATGTGTGTGCCAAATCCATCGACATGTGTGTCAAAAACTCGAGGCAGTAATTCTTGATTCGGCAAGATTTGCAGTGGACCGGACCATGCCCACAACCGCCACGATACACTGATCATATACCCCCCCGGGGGGGGGGGGGGGGGGGCACTCAACTTACAAAGTGAAAGCTATGGTGCGCACCGAATCGAAAATCAGGGGCTCTGAACGGGCTTGAGCAAAAAATGGGGTCTCTGGAACGGGCTAACGCTTCAGAAAACCTCAAAAGTGCAATTGTTCTGTAACCAAAGCGCGTGAGTTCGGCCGTGCCGTGCTGAAAGGGCAATGCTCTGGCTGCAGCGCGCCGCTCTTGCGGCGGGCGGCTGAGTGAAAATCAGAAGGAAACGGCAGAATTTGGGGGTCTCTGGAACAAGACAAAATCAAAAATTTTTCTGTGACTTCTGAAATTGAGATGCTCTTGAATGGAAATTGGCTGAAAAAAAAATGGGGTCTCACTGCGGCACATACGTATTCACAACAATTATCTAAGTGGCCCCTG